>CM046345.1:5687450-5958409 GCA_025403435.1 Artocarpus heterophyllus
TATATCCTTAGATCCATAGATTTGCCCGACCTCATTCGTAAAAAATCACAGCCAAGTTGCACTTGGGGTAAGACAGGTCAAGTGGGACTTGAGCCCAGATGGGCCAGGCCTGATGTGGACCAACCATACAGGACCGCGGTGGCCCCATTTAGGCTCGTAATTGGGCTGCCCATTTAGGCCGAGGATGATATATATGCCCTGTTTGTTTGACATTTTATTTTGCAACCTCAACAAAAGTTTATGTTTAATTAGATCATGTTGTACTCCAATTCTTTAATAAGGTTTTGTACCATCGAGTCTTTCCTAGAAAGGTTTTTAATAAAATTGTCATAAAAAATTATTTCCTTTTATATTTTCATTGACTATTTCTACCTTTTTATATGTGTCAAGTTCCTAAACAATTCAAAAAAATATTTTAAGAGGGTAAAAAAGAACCAAAAATGAAAATTAGGAGTATCGAAAAGAAGTGTCTGGATCCAATTTTAATAATATTAATCCATCTCAAATACCACTTATGTTGCATTGCCTTTTAATTTTACCTTTTTTTTGAGAAGTTGAAACATAACACTTTTAAAGAATACAAAAACATAATTAATCAAAACTATTTTAAATTAGGGTTAAGTAAAGATAAGTTATGTAAGAGTTTTTTGGCCTTTTTAACAAGAAGAAATGCTATGAATCAAAGGTAGAAAAAAAGTTGTAAATGACAATAGTGGTATTGTAAAACGACATACCACCTAACTTTCTCTAGATATCCTTAGACCCATAGATCTACCCGACCTCATTCGTAAAAAATCACAGCCAAGCGGCACTTGGGCTAAGACAGGCCAAGGGGGACTTGAGCCCGGATGGGCCAGGCCTGAAGTTGGTCAATCGTGCAGGACTATGGTGGCCCCATTTAGGCTCGTTATTGGGCAGCCCATTTTGGCCAAGGATGATATACATGCCCTGTTTGTATGACATTTTATTTTGTAACCTCAACAAAAGTTTATGTTTAATTAGATCTTGTTATACTTTAATTCTTTAATAAGGTTTTGTCCCATTAAGTCTTTCTAGAATGGTTAATAAAATTGTCATGAGAAATAATTTCCTTTTATATTGTCGTTGACTATTTTGACTTCTTTATATGTGACAAGTTTCTATTTTAAGAGGGTAAAAAAGAACCAAAAATGTAAATTAGGAGTATCGAAAAGAAGTGTCTGGATCCAATTTTAAACTACATATGCATCTTAAATTTCAAAAAAAAAAAAGAACTTCTTTTTCCCGGATTATCATCCCCATTTCTTTGATTGTTTTCTCTAGTCAAAAAGAAGCAGAGCCAAATAATATTATTAAAGAAAGAATCAAATTTGGATTGAGATTAATATTGCTGAATAAGGTGTAAATTTCTAAGAGGAAAGCAAACATATAAATAGATCTTGCATTTACCATTATCAAAAATATTACCATTAACCTTGGCTCTGCATTCCAATATTGTTAAAGGGTTTGTTACAAGATAATTTTGTTTGCGAGATTATGACTTCTCTTATTTATGTTGAATTAAAATAAATTGTTATTCCCAGTGTTCACATCCTTCAAAGCCACAATACTCGTCAAAAAAATGAGACACCCGGTAATTACTTCCATTTCAGCATTCGTCAAAATCGTCAATCACATTTGTCGTCGAACCAAAACCCCGATATGCCTATTAAAATAGAGTAATCCTATTTAACCCATAGGATTATAATCACATTAGTAATAAAGCAGTAGGACCTAGTATTAAAAGTACACTACATACTAAACCGGGACCTACAATTTTATAAATAAAGGGGTCATAATCTTACAGGAATGAAAATGATTTTTCATCAAAATGTGTCTCCTCAAAAGAAGAAGCTGGTTTCCATGCGCCAACCATAATGCTATGGCAAGATGGCCTTCCATATTCTGGTTGTGAAGTCATCCCAAACCAAGAGCTGTGTCGAATGACACAGTCACGTTATGAGCCACCAGATCCAGATTGTTAAGTAGATCTAATACTAGTGCCTTACCCGTTTTCCTAAAATTGTAGTTGTGGTTTTAGAAACAACATGATGTAGGAGATATTACAATATTAATTGTTTTTATATTTTAGCTTTGCTTTATTATTAGTTCATCATTATGTGTTCACTAGGTCATTTATTTTAATAAGTGTTTGTTATCGTTCTGTTGAAGAACTATAAATGCCCTCATTAACTAATTGTAATTGAGACTAGAATTTAGAATACTAAATGCAAACTCTGTGTGTTTCTCTCCTGATTGAAAATTTCCCCCTGAGAGGCTTTTCTTTGGTGGGTTTTGAAAACCTCCGTCCATGTTAGGTCGATAAAACATTATCTCTCCAATTCTGCTGCATCAAATCCGATGATCTCAACATGTTAAAAAATTAAATGGATGATAGATATTAAAGTTAACCCTTGAATAATGTTAATCCATCTCAAGTACTTGAGCATGAGACGCATGAAATCACTTTATTAGACGGTCACCTACAAAGTCAGTTGGAAGGGACTTCTGCCGTAAAATTTTTGGCTTTGTTCCTCAATATAGCTACATCCCAAGCTGTAATTTTCATCACCAAATGCACCAGCCCTGTGTATATATGCAGCTTAATTAAAACGATGATAATAGCAAGCTACATTACGGCTACTTATGGGTACTTTAATAAAACGGCCATATATTGATGGAAGCAAAAAATTAGAAGTGATAAAGCTAGGGAATCATCTTGTGGCGGAGATGAAAGCATCGTAGGCGTAGAAATCTCGATCATCGGCAGCAGGGATTGTATGTACCAAGGGAAAGCATTTCTTAAAAAGGGATGCTGTTATGATGCTGCTAATATTATTGTTGGTAGAAATTATTTGATGAGGTGTTGGCAGAGCATATTTACTGGAAAATGGACATTGGCTTTTGCAATAACCAGGATGACAATACGTGCCAATGGACCCACACCAACCCCATTTGCTGCAAAATAACCCCTTCTTGCAAGGAGCACCCCAGCTTGGATCCCACATTGGTAAGCAATAGATTTTTTATACCTTCTATTTTAGGTTTATTAAAATACTAAATCTTTGATTTTTTATGTTATCTAATGTAACTTCAGATTAAATTTAGTACATAACTTTATACCTTTTCTTATTCAACCTTCAAAATTTGAGCTAAAAAATTACCCAAATATTATCAAATAGAAAAATAAGAACTATTTAAAAACTTAAAAAAATTATACAAAGGGTTATGACCTAAAAATGCCTAAAATACCACCTAAAATGGGTTTTTTTTTTAAATATGTTTTTGTTTTCTATTTTTTTGAAACTTTTAGTATTTTTTCCTCTTTTATATAAAGATAATTTAGTCATTTTAAATATCATAATTAATTATTAACTAAGGTAAGATACAAATTTATGTATTAAATATAATATATATATATATATATAAATGCATTGGATGAAATTATAAAAATCGAAAGTATAATTTTTGAATAACCTAAAACAATGGATATAAAAAGTAAATGTCCGTACATAATTTTGTCATTTGTTACTATATGCTCAATAATTTAGAAAATGCATATATTTGTTTGTTTAATAGTGTCTTCATATCTATAAGCTGAATGAATAACAACCAGAAACTCTTTCTCTTGCATCGTGCATCTTAATTTTGCTCTAGACATCTTGTGACTTTAATACGCAACTCGATGTCATTTGTAATGACATCTCGCCCAAAATAAAGTCCGACACAGTGGTTTGCATCTCGAACAACTTAGTGACATCTGAGTGTTAAAAAAAAAAAGTGGAAAAGTTATATGAAACACATTCTACAAATCTCTTGGTTGAAATGAAAAAGTTACAATAATTAAAAACTTAATAGCGTCTATGCCTCAGCATTTCCAATCTTATATACTTTAATGCCATTTCTCCCTAGCTACCGGTTCAAAAGTTTGGTCTTTCATTAGGCTTGTTCAGTGGTGCATTTCGTCATGAGGAGCTTCTTTTTTTTTTTTTCAACTTTCGTTGCATGTTGATTTGGTCATCTTTTTTTCTTTTTTGGCCAATTTTTAGCTTGTTAAATCAGCTGTAATCTCCTTCAACTTATCCAATGTCTTTGTCTTTTCTAATAAAACAAATGGGGAATTTGGTGTCAAATAGTTTTTTCAGGTTGTATCTGTAACGCCCCTCCTTACGGACGTCACAGATGTCGTTACATTAATACATTACCTACTTAGTTTGGAACTTTAATTGTAAACGTAGTTAAGAAAAACATAACCAGGATCCATACATACATTTTTTTTTTAAACAACAACTTTCATTAAATTAGTCTATTATTTAATTTCACATTAATATTGATCATAAACTTGCTTTAATAAAGTAAATATACCAAATTGTTAAATCATAACTTATTAAACATCACATCATTTAAAAGCTATATACTCCCACAGTTCGGCAGGCCGAACTTGGGACTTCGGTAGGCCGAAATTCGTCAACCGACAGGCCGGCAGAGGCTCTGCAAAACAGGGTTTAAAAACTTTCAAAGTTCGGCAGGCCGAACATTTTTACATCGGCATGCCGACCAATGATGTTCGGTAGGCCGACAGAGCCAAAAACTTTTAGAAAACTTAATTTTAAGACAAAATCAACTTTTCAAAATGCGGAAGATCAAATTCTGAACATGATAAAATAAAACATTAAAACATAGTTCTTGTATTCTTTAAAACTGATCATAAAAATATATTCAAATAATAAACCATAACTTAAATCATAAAATTTGCTTCATTGACGTTCTTCTAGTTACAATTCATCTTCCATATGCTCACACGCCTTCCTATGTACTCTGCCTAATCCATGGCTTTCTTACCCTTATCTGCAACATGACATAAACTTGAATAAGTTAAAGTTTAGTAAGTACATATAATTCTCACAATTTAAAAACATCTCATAAACATCATCATCATCATCATATCATAATAGTGCATTAAGCACATTTTCACAGAAACATATCTTTCATTACTTGACCATATTCAAACTTATTCCATTTTTTCTTAAGGGCCCAAGTGTTGCACCATAATCATCATTGTAGGCGCCCTGTCATGAGAGGAGAAGGGTAGCTAATCCTAAACCAAACATGACATCATATCATATCATATCATATCATAACATTGGTGTGCAACACTTATTAGGTGATACATATACATAACTTTCATGCTTTGAAATTTGCCATAATCAAACATGCATAACTTTAAATCATGAAAATCTTCCATAAGAAATCCTTTAAGGAAATCATCATAAAATCATTATAAATATCATCATCAACATAACATCAAACCTTTTAAAACACATCATGTTGCAGGTGAGAATGTACTTACCTTAAAAGCTAGCTTACTTAACCTTATATGAATTGGTGACGACGCCACGGTCTCGATGTGCTCGTTCCTTTGTGTGTTCATGCCATTTATTCATTTAAAAATACAAATAAAATTAATACTTATTATCATAGAATAAAACATCCATTCATATAACATTACATACACTTTTATCTCTTACAAACATAATCCATAACCATAATCATCAAAACATAAAATCATCATCACATACACTTCACTGACCTACATGAATTCAAAACTTCAAAACTTAACATTCACACATACTTTAGGTACCATACTTGACAGAGGTAAAGTTAATACATAAACATATTACCATGATTTTTCTTTAATCATAAAAATTACTTTAAGTATGTAAAAACAAACCATACATTTCAAACATGAAATCTGCCAGCAATAGTAAGGCAGCGAGTAATCTTTTAAATACATTTTCTAACAATTAAAACACATATATTTTAATTTTAAAATTCATACTAACATCTTATTATCATACATTTCAATATCGTAAAATTATTTCATCATCAATAAAATCATTTAAACATATAGAATATCACATAAAACAAAAGTCCAATAATAATATTGTTAAAACAATTTATTGACCTAATCTCAATAAAAATTACATAACACATAATTCACTCATCAAAACATTACCAAACTTTGCAGTCTATAATATAACATTTACATGAAAATTCTTATTAAATTTCGTAGCAAACAAAGCACATTTACCCCTTGAACAAAAATCACATTTTCATGCATCATAGCCAAATAGCAATATTTTACTGTGAGTGGTAGATGATAGAAAATTCATAACTTATCATAGAAATATCAAAATGACTTGAAACTTGAAAGAACATTAACATAACACACATATGAACATCATATTAAAAATTCAGAATAAATGAAATTTTGTAGAGAAAGATATGGCAGTCTCATGTCAAGAAAGATTTCATTTCAAATTTAAACCGAAAATGAACCCTTGCCTCAAAACAATTCTTCTCAAATTCCTTCGAATTCGTCCAAAGAAAACTCAATATTTCTCAAATATTTGTAAGAGAATAAAGGAAGAGACAAAGAAGAAATTCGTGAAGAAGAGAGAGTGAGAGAGAAAACGAGAGAGAGAGATAGAGAAAGAAAAGAACGTTTTTTTTAAAAAAAATAACATAATGAGCATAATGTAAAAAAAATTTGGAGTCAAAACTCTCTATTAAGTCAGAAATTTTCTGACTCATCTGGACTAAATTTTTGTGGAGAAGGAGAGGAAATTAGGGAAAGTCAAAACCATTAGTCTCACTTACCATATTTTGCCTTCTAAAAATAGGAAACCATTATCAATTACATTCAATCAACAAAAATCAATGAAAAGTCAATGATTTTATTTCCTTAAATGAGGAAATTAATCCATAATTATACCAATTAATCACCCAATTAACGTAATTATCTCAACCATAAATTTGAAGAAATTTCTACTGACTGCTCATCAGTTGTCATCGGCTTGCCGATTCACCTCATCAGCCTGCCGATTCCACAAAGTTCGGCTTGCCGATGGTTTCCATCGGCCTACCGATTCTTGGCAGACTTTTCGGCCTGCTGATTCTTGGCAGACTTTTCGGCCTGCTGATTCTTGGCAGACTTTTCGGCCTGTCGAACTGTCCTTAAAATTCAATACATCATACATCATAGCATTCAAGTTATCATTGCATCATAAATAATCATAGATTGAAATTAATATGAACACTTGAGCACACCGATTCTATGCTATCGTCACCTATCATAGAACTTAAAATAAATAGTTAGTAACATAAAATCATGAATCATTAATAAAAATTACTTAACGTCGTTACTAACTTAACATGATTCCGTTATATCAAAATTGGTGGGTGTTACAATATCAAACTTGTAGTGATGCTCTAATGATGTTAGCGTGGCATGAGTAGCGGGTTGGCATATGAACAACATGCTAAAAATACAGGCTGGCCTAAGTACCGCACAAGTCATGTTTGAAATAAAATTATTTAGGCCAGGTCGGCCCATTTGAAATATTTAATAATTGTTCAACAACAAATTCTCCTTAATTTAGAGAAAAAGTGAAACGTCATTATAATTTTTAAATTTATATTATAGATGTGCGATAAATGGTATGAAATCACGTGAAAATTACCCTAAAAGTTAAAGAGTTGCCTAATTTTTACGCCAATGCTCATGGGCCATGTCAAATTATTCTCTCAAAATTCCTTGATTTTATCAATCGTTTTCTATAAATACGGCCCCAATTTCTTTATGCAAACAATTTGAAGCAAAAGTTGTTTTAAGTTTTCTCTAATTCATGAAAGGAGTTAGATTCCAAATTTTTCAACGAAAAATATTAGGAACAGTTTGCCTCCTTTTCAAAATGTTTCGACAATTTACAAAGGAAGGATATGCTCACTCTTTAAATGGAACTTCTCTATTTGCCTTCTCCATATGTATGGTGATTTTTTGAATATTTTAAGCTTTCTAGTACTCAAATTTTAGCTTATTTGTTACAATAATTATTATTCTTTAATTACAAAATTTGAAAATAACATTTTTCACTTGACTGCTTCTTCTCCTTCTCTCCCCTAATATATGAACAATTGTATTTTGTTATGTTGCTGTCAGACATCATCTTTTCTCGGGCCACGGTTGTTCACAACCATAATAATTGGTGTTTTTTTTCATAGATGAGATTCTTGAGAGCACTTTAAAGTTTGGCAATCAAAATTTAGAAACAATATTCTTCGTATTAACGAGATGATTTAGCGTTATTAATGTAGGAAGAGTATGTTGTTCACACGATTTAAGATATATATTAAAAAAAGATTGTAAAAACGGTTAAACATATAAAGAACTGAGACAATATTTTGGAAAAGAAAGGACGTTTTCTTTAGAATTTAGTGTGTTGCTCATGTTATTATTATAAATTTTTTTTTTTTTCAGATCACCTCATGGAGTATGAGTTTCTCCCAACATCCTCTATGCAGAGAATTTAGAATCAAGAAATGGGATTTTTCCTTAGTACGTATACCATTAACTATCTTTTACCGAGTCATTTGACCGTTAGTCATGCAAAAAAGTAGATAAAAGATAGATATTTACAAAAATCCTCTTCACAATTGATGTACTACAAATGGTATAAAATCACGTTAAAAAATTTTACCAAACAAAATTAAGACGTTTGTCATCTATTCTGCTACAATATATATTATTTTATCTGATTTCAAAAATGATAGTATTCATGGTTTTTCCTTTAATCATTATTTTTTTAGAAATATATCTTCTCTGATTTCAAAGACGTAATATTAGCACTATATGTATCGGATATGTAATAATTTGTGTTATACATGGTATAAAATCCGATATGTAATAATTTGTGCTGTACATGGTATAAAATTCAGTATGTAATAATTTGTTTCATACTTGGTATAAAATCCATTAACATTCTTTTTCACTTTTTTAAGAAATAAATCTTCTCTAAATTCAAAGACAAAATATTATTATATTATATATGCCGATATAGAATAATCTGTGTTATACATGGAATAAAATCCATAATGATTCACTTTCACCATTTTTTAGAAGAATATCCAATTTTAAAGACATGATATTATTATTATTATATATGTTAGACATGTAATTATACAAATTACAAAATCTATTAAGATTCTGTTAAAGGTCAATAGTCAATGTATCCTTTTAATTTTAAAGTTAAGTAATGTCGTTACTAGATTAGGTGGATATGTAAGTGATAGTGTTATATACTTTATAAATGGTAGAAAATCAAAAGTTATTATTATTAGTATCATCATCATCATCAATTGGCCCTTATAAATAGGTTCCTAATTTCTAAATGCAAAACACATAAAAAATTTGTCTAAAAAATTCCCTCCCTAATTTCATGATAGGTATTGTGGATAAAATTTTCCAAAGTAAAATGCTAGGAAAATATTGTCATGCTTTTGAAATGTTTCCACTACTCAAAAAAGATAGCATTTCAGAGCTGAAAGGAAGATTAAAAATTAGAAAAGGAGAATCTATTGACGTGCTCTTTTTAAAAATGGGTGGCATGGGAAATATAGGGATGATGGTTGCTGTCGGAAGATGATGTCAATTGCCTCGGTTTGTCCTAATCGCAATTGATTCTTATCCTAATGGAATTCGACAACCTTATTGTCCTGACTGCTTTCCTCTCTGTAGTAAGAGAAGTGGTGGTGTTGCTTTCTTCTATCGTGGAAAGCCTTTTTTGTTGTAGTTAAAGAGTTGTACATTGACAGCTATATATCATTTGTCCTCATTCTTGTAAACCAATAGCATTAGCTAGTGTAGGCCCTGCATATACTTTGATTGTTTTCTTTGTTCTATATATAGACAACCTTGTATACTGTATATCCTTGAGCAAGTCAATACAATTAAGAAGAAAGAAAAAGTCTCCTTCTCAGTCACTTTTCATTGTTTTCTTTTAGTTGCAGACAACTCCGGGTAATTTTCGAAATGTTCTTGTTATTTTTTATGGTTTGTCAAATCTTGATTCATATTGCTGGATTTAATTTCATATTAAGCAAATATTTTCTAAAAGAACTTAAAGGCATTTCTATTTGTCTTGAAATTTTCAAGAAAATTTAAAAAAAAATTTTAGATGGATTACTTTTTCCTTATCAATTCACTATGTTTGACTTTGACATTTTGGTATTCCAAATAAATATAATTTTCACTTCAAAAATATAAATACAATTTTAAAGGAAAAAAATAGAATGAAAATCATGTACGTAATTTTCCTTCCACTATTATCTCCTTGTTGATATGATAAACAGTGCTTAATTTTCAGGTGCATGCTATCTGACGGAGGAAATTTAGTCACTTCATCTTCTAAGAATTTAGTGGCAATGTGGACAAACAAGTTCTCGACCATTGCCAAGTTCTTGGAGGAAGATTATAACAGATAATGTGCCGAGAGTTGCTTGTTGATTTTCATGAGGGTTTTCTTTTTTGGTGCGTGTGGAGTGTGTGTTTGGGTAATTTTTGGGCTTGTTTTAGTTGCACATCATCTTCAAACCTGTAGTTGTAAGGGCATCGACAAATAAGTTTCAACTCGAATAATGAGTTTAAATACTGTAGAGTAGCATATTTTTGTTTTACATTGTAGCATGTGAGAGATATTTTCTAATAAATAAAAAAAAAAAAACAAGGTCCAAGCTAATTGGGATTATCTTCCACCAAATCAAAGGTTACTTTTTATGTCTCTCATCTATTCGGAAAATACCATTCATCAATGAGTATCCTCTCTAATTTTATAAGAGGTAGAATATCATTCTTTGATAGATTCTCCTTAATTTCAAAAAAAAAAAAAAAGGTAGTCGTTGGTCAATACCACGTTTTCGTTTTTATAACTTATGTATTATGAATGTTTTTAGATTAACTAATGCAAATCAAGTATTCACTCTAATTTGATTGGATTTGGCGTATATGTACTTGATGCGACACTTATAATAGAAAATCAAGTGAAAATTTCCTTCAATTCTCGACCTAAAGACGGGGACCGCGACTAATTAAAAACTAAAGTAAAATAACCCTGGATTTAAATAACTAAATTCGGAACACCAGAGGAATCGCCTCAGAAAACAATGATAAAAATATAATATCCGCCTTGCAAGGGCTTAAACATCCATTAAAATAATCGAAACAATCCGTGTAGTAAAACTTTGCTCTAAAACATTATAACACCATAAATGACTTTAGGAGAAGTCAGTAGGGTACAATTACAACATATAAATAATAACAGAAAATTACTTAAGTTTAAACCTGTACCACTTTTGACCTCTAATCAGAGCAACAGTGTTCACCTTTAGCTTTCATGTTTAAAAATTTTCCCCACCAAGTGCTTAGCAACTGAATGATGAGTTTGACCGTCTAAGGTTTAGCGGATCTTATAATTGTCAATTTTATAATCGATATCATTAAATATTATTTTCTAAAAATTTAAACTTGAGCAAAGTCAATCACTCACGTATTCTGCCCTCGTTAATTTTTAAAAACATTAATTGTCATAACTATATTTGTCGGATATGTTATATTTATTATACATGGTATAAAATCCATGAAGAGTGAAAGCCATTCATCAATGCATTCTCTCTAATTTCAAAGAAGTGCTATATTTTGCAGAATATGTAATTGATGTTGTTATAAATGGTATGAAATCCATGAAGACTGTATCAAAACTTAGAAAAATTTAAGTGTGCAAAATCACCTCAAACGATCTCTAGATTTTATCAATAATTATTAATCCAATCATTGATTTTATTGCTCTCTAAAAATATAATCCCAATTTTTCAAGACAATCACATCCAAACGCTATAAGAAAAACTACATTTAACGGCATATTATTTACGACATGTAGTTTTTGAATGTCGTTGAAAAATACATACAACGACATCTCCAACAAAGATATCGTTAATAACATTTGAAACAATAATTAACAAAATCTATATAGATGTCGTATTAAAGCTCTCCTTTAATGATAATAGTTTAGTGTCGTTAAATTATTTAATGACAAGTAGGAGATGTCGTCAAAGCATTGAGATTCTACGACACTCCTTATAGACGATATTGATCAAAATGTCGTCTATAAAGGGTGTTGTAGAATCTCCAAGGCTTTAACGACATCTCTTACCTGTCGTTAAATAATTTAACGACACAAAACTATTATCGTTTAAAGGAAACCTTTAACACGGCGTCTATATAGATGTCGTTAATTATTGTTTTAAATGTCATTAACAATATATTTTTTGGAGATGTCGTTGCATGTATATTTCAACGACATTCAAAAATTACATGCTGTAAATAATATGTCGTTAAATATAATTTTTCTTGTAGTGAAGTAAAATTTGTCTCAAATTCTTCCAGATAGGTAATGCCATCCCTACATTTTCATTTCAATGAATGTTACAAATGGTATGAAATCACATGCATGATAATTATGCCCCAAATTTTAAAGAATTTCTAGTTGTGTCATCGGTTTCATTGAGGAAGTTTTGAGCCAATGGTCATGACCACGTCAAAATATTCTACTGGATGTCCTCAGTCTTATCGCTCAAGTTCTTTATAAATACGATCCCAATTTCTCAGGGTATTTGATTTCCATATTTTTCCAAAACAAAAATGTGAGGAAAAAGCCTTATTTTCAAAGTGTTTTTAGCAGTAATAGACAAAGAATAGCATTTTGAAGCTCAGAGTAAGGTTAAAATTACTTCATAGGTCCACTGATATGAGAGTTAAAAATGGTGGCATGGGAAAATTAAGGAGGGGCGAGAGTTTCCTAGTTGCCCTTGTTGGCGCACCAAGTAATTAATCTTCTAAACTTGTTTTATATATATACATATATATATGTATTTGTATATAATAGTACTTTCAAATCTTAGTTCTTTAATACTAATTGTAGATATAATTTTCACAGAACTTGAGGTACTAGATTTTCATCTTTTTTTTCAGAGATGAATAATTTGCATTTATTTTGTTGTGCAGCGGCTCTCAAACATCTGAAGAAGGCCGTAGCGCCGATGGCGCCTAGTTCCTGCCACCTCTCTGCCATGAGGCATGGCTGAATTTGAAGAAAGACTAGAGCATCGGTAATTCCTAGAAATGCCCGAACTTTGGGAAACAGTGGATAAATGTCAGTCACGACATTGCCAGCAACTGAATTTATCCCATATTCCATAGCTTCACCGTTTTTATCATTATGTAGTGTATGAAAACAATTCCAATATCCTCATCAACCTTGTTGTCAGCTTTTTATGGACTTATCTTGATCAACGTCCGCTGCTTGAATATTTGGGTTTGCAACATATTTTCTTTCTAAACTTTATGTTTTTTTTGTAATGTGATCCTTAAAACTTTTTTCGTGATTATTGAGTCTTTAAATTTAACTAAACATGACAATTAAGTCCCTAATTATCAAAGTCTTCAAAATTTAGACTTAATGGGAAAGGGCAAAATTTTAGGAACTACAAAGACTAAATATACATATAAGCCAACAAAATTGTTAAAAAAAAATTAACAATGATTTTTTTTTCTTTTCTTCTTTTTGGGTACAAAATTGAACAATTTGACCCTAAAATCGAATGAGGTGTATAGACCTTCTAAATACATCACATATGTTTCAGTGATCATTTGCTATTTCAATTTGAAGTTTATGATTAAGACTTAATTTTCACACTTTGTTAAGGTTAGCGACTTAATTACTACAAAAAAAAAAGTTTATTTCAAAACAAATAAAATTTTAATGGGGTAGATGAGCTAAAAACCCTAAATATATTTTGACGAGTGCTTTTGAGAGATGGCTTTTGCTGTCAAATGTGATCCATGTATGGGCCTAGGCCCACTGGCTGGTTCAGGCCCATCTTATGATCCATGTATTGTTGCCGGGACTGTTCATAATGAGAAATATACTTATGTGTCCTTGCTTTTTAATTTTATTATTTCTATGAGAATTTGAAACACAATACTTTCAAAGAATATAAGACATAACTTATCACAAGCTTTTTGAATGAGGATTAAGCAAACACATATTATCTAAGGTATTTTAGCCTTTTTAGTTAGAAGAAGTGATATGAACAAAGATGGGGAAAAAATTATAGAAGACAATAATGGTTTATAAAAATTATATACCACCTAATTTTCTCTAGATATACTTAGGCCAATAGATCTGTCCAACCTCACTCATGAAAAATCACATCAGCAGATCTTGGGCTAAGACAGACCAAGTCCAACTGCCCAACAGGCCCTGGCCTTGCATAGGCCAGCCCATTTTGGCCAAGTATATAATATATATATATATATATATATATATAAAGGTTATTTATCTTTTTATACTTTATATTTTACGTTTATTTAAATAAAATTTTTTTTATCTTATCAAACATATACTTTTAAATTAGATTTAATACACAAATTTGTATCTTTGTCTAATTAATATTCAATTTTGACCTAAGAAATTGCACAAAATAGTCTCAAATTAAAAAATAAGATAACTTTAAAAACTTAATAAAAACTTTATACTAAGGTTTTTACCTTAAAATGTATAAAATACCTTCAAAATAAGTGTTTTGTGTATTTCTATTTTGTTTTCTTCTTAGCTTTTGAAAGTTTTAGTTTTCTTTTCTCTTTTACTTAAAGATAATTTGGTCATTTTAAAGATCAAAATCAACTATTGATTAAAGTAAGGTGTAAATTTGTATACGAAATCTAATCTAAAGATATATATTTGATGAGATCCAAAATGAAGGTATCAAAAAAAAAACCTAAAAGAGAGGGTATAGAAAGATAAATAACCCTATATATATGTGTGTGTGTGTATACCTTGTTTGTTTGACTTTTTTATTTTGTAACCTCAAAAAAAATTTATGTTTAATTATCAAGAAAGGTTTTTAATAAAGTTGGCATGAGAAATTTATTTCCTTCTATATTTTCATTGACTATTGGACATTTTTATACATGTCAAGTTTTTAAACAGTTCAAAACAAATATTTTAAGGTGGTAAAAAAGAACCAAAAATGAAAATTAGGAGTGTCCAAAAGAAGTGTCTGGATCAAATTTTTAATTTATGCATCTTAAATTTCAAAAAAAAAAAAAGAAATTATTTTTCGCAGGTCATCACCCCCATTTCTTTGATTGTTTTCTCTGGTAAAAAAGAAGCCGAGCCAAACACTATTATTGAAGAAAGAATCAAATTTGGATTGAGATTAATGTTGCAGAATAAGGGAAAGCAAACATTAGTTTAAACTTGATTATAATGGAAATCTCTGTCTTTATTTTCACGTTTGTTGATTGATAAAACCTTGAAATATATGCAATAACTAAATATAAAAAAAGAAGATGCAAGTCAACCTTAAAAAATAGCAAGCAAGAAACATTTCTAGAAGCAACTAGTCATCATCACTAAAATAAAACAAATTAACTTGTTTCTTCCCCAAAAAAAAAAAATTACTTGTATCTTCACTAAAATATCCTGCATTAAAATTGCATTAAAACGCACTAATATACTCCCACATGAGTTATAAATAGAAACAAGATTATAGTCAAAGAAATAAAAGAGCATAGACCCACGTTAACTATAATTAGAAAGTATTTTTCAAGAGAACCAAAAATTAAAAAAAAAATTTACTCCCACATCTTTTATCTTCATAAACCCTAAACTTTTTTCTCGATCAAAGTCTTTGAAAGTTTCAATGGAGGTTCATGTTGAACTAAAAACAAAAAACAAAAAAAAAATGTCTCTTGAATAGACAAGAAACACTGAAGTATGCACTTCTCTTACTTGTATTTTATGATATTGAATTATTGGGATGTATGATAGAAAATATATATCTATAATTTGGTTATCTTGTGCAGACCTTTATGTTTTCTGGTTGTCCTTTACCACCCTTTGCCACAAAGTAGAGTACGCATCACCATAGTTGTACATATGGATGGGCAAGTTCTTATGTAGCTCGCATCAAAGTGTTTCGTAAGTTGGTATGAAGTCAGGTTACCACAAAATAAACTTTTGATGTAGAGAGCTCATGATTTTTATTTTCAATTTGTTCTCAAACATTTCTGCACCCAATTGATCAAATACCTTTTGGGCATTTGTCTAGTACCTTCTATACAAGCATGGTCGCTATTTTATTTATTTAAGTAGTTTTTTTGGTTGGAAAGAAGCTTTATCATTTTTTTTATGAAATCTTTTTTGGTTAATATTTGGTTTCTATAAAAAAGCTAACGTCATTTAATATATCCAAAATAAATCAAGATTGAAATTAAAATGGGGATATGAAAGGTTAAATTAGGTATTATGAAAAATAATATCTATAAAAGGACTGATTTTTTAAATCTTTATTAGAAGAGCATTACATATTAGGGACATCTATAAATTTTTGGGGAGTAAATATAACTACTCATAACAGAATTAATCTTGTATTTTCCATCATAAAAAAATAGTGCCATCAACTTCGGCTTTGCATTCCAATCTTGTTAATGGGTTTGGTACTAGATAATTTTGCTTGCGACTTTTCTTTAAATTTTTCTTTTTTTTTTTCTTTTTGCGCATCTATAACTTCTTTTTCGCTTCTCCTTAAAACTAAAGGCATATATGTTTCTTCCGTGACAGTAATAGTTACTTTTAGAAAATCAATGAACATGTTGTGATACAAAGGGGGGAAAATAGTTTCAACAACTTTTAGGATTTATGCATCTTAAATGTCACAAAAAAAAAGGTTATAAATTCTTAAGGATGAACAAAAGAGAAAAAAAAATTGTAACGCACACAAATATTAATCTACAGACAAATATGAGGCCAGCGGATGGGTGTTTTTTTTATTTTTTCTTCTTTTAATGTTGATGTTTGCTGATTAAGTTTGTATAAAAAGAGAGACAATTCTTACGATGAAAACCCTTATCGGTAGTATATGTTTTAAAATCATAAGATCTGGTTGAAATTATTTTTTTCTACAAATTTAATAGCTAAAAAACAAATAACCACCAGTATCTTTTTCAATTACCACAAAGGAAATTCCCTAAAAAGAGAAGAAAGAAAAGTTGGTACTTGGTAGGGTTTGTTGTTTAGTCAAAGGCTTTTCCGCGAAGAGAATGACCTCCAACAGAGAGAGAGGGAAAATTCAGAGAATTATACCCCTCTCCAATTGCATAGGACAAATGATACATTAGCTGAAATTTAAGTACAAATTAACAAATGGGTTTGACATCTAAGCAGCTCATAAATCAACCCGAGAACCCTCTCTTTTCGAGCTTCATTTAAATATAATTACAGGTATAAAATTCAGCAACATTTGAAGAGTTGAGAGCTCACAAATCACTTATGAAATGACAAACTCTTGTTCCGATCGCTGCTTTGTGCTATCAAGAGAATGACAACTGCTAAAACTTGAAGAAATACCAACAGAACAACCATTCTCTGAGGCTAAGCTAACAGCATGATGAGCACTTTTAAATTTAGAAAAAAGATAAAGAATCGACACGGTCCTTTTGTCTTGCTCCTTCGGGCTGCTTGCTAAAAGGGTGTTGCTAGAACTTGAATGTGTTGTGGATAAATGACAATCCGTATCGATTGACATTACCTCCTCGTTGAGGGAGCTTGTAAACTCTGGTGAATCCTGTGAAGTACTGGTAGAAGAAGAGCTCACATCTATCATCATTGGCTCTATACAGGTTGAGCTCAAAACAGAACCAGCATCTAAGCTCCCTGTCTGCGTGGAGGGTGGACTTAATTTGCATCGAGAACCTTGTTTAAGCTTCACCAGGGTCGACTCTGCACCAAATAAAAAGGAAAGTAGGGACAAAGATCAGGACTTCACGACTTCAAAATTCTTGAAATAAACAATATGAAATTATTAAATACCCCACAACATTTGCTTCTAAAATTATTCAATTACTAAATCCAACATTCAAAATTCAAGTTAACAGCTACATTAGATTACAGTTAACTAATTGGAATGTACCAATCATAGTAATATGGTAACAAAAATGATATAAAGTCGAACACAGCGTAGGAAGCAACTCGTTGTTAAGTGTATATCGGAAATGATGGTACAGATAATTTAAGCCATTTCTGTAGAAGAAATAGAAGTTCAACATTTTTTTTTCTCCAGCTTGTAATGTTCTATGAAATAAAAGATAAACCCATATCTAGTTTAAACATGATCTATACATATGACCATGAGAAATATCTATGAATTTCCTCAAAAAGGTCCACTATTTTTTTAGCATAAAAGTTGCGATTTTCGGAGAGCGGACATAGTAAATTTCAGAAATCACTTAAACATTCCTTAAAAAAATCAGAAACCGCTGCTAAGTCAAATTTAGGCGTTCTCAACATTTGGGTGCGAAAAAAAAAAAATCTGACTTCATGTTTAATTTCGTATTTTCCTTCATTTTCTCTTCAAACAAACAGATAAACCGATTCACAAAAGCCATAAACAGAAAATAAGCCACTAAAAATCGAGCTAACTAGGGTCCCAAACCAATTAATCACAAATCGAAAACCAGATCCATGTAATCATTAAAAGAAATTAAAGACTAAGATGGAGAAATTAGCGAGGAAGGAGAGAGAAAAAGAAGTTACCGTAGATAGAGAGAGAATCATCCTTGGGAATCTTGGAAGGAGGCCTTTCCAAGCTCTCCAGCGAAGAAGACGACGCTCTTATCTTCCCAAACATCTTTCTCTCTCTTTCTTTGTTTCTCTCTCTAGGATTTGATTGTGAAATGACTCTGATGGAGTTAAAAGACGAAAATGGAGGAAATTCTGATCTTTGTGGCGGGGAGGACGGATATAAGAGCGGGAACCGTGCCAAGCACTCTTTTTTTCACTTCCACTGTTTCATATTGGGCTGGGCTTGTCACTCATGTTAATACAAAGGGAAATTATGTCGAGGGGAATTTTCATAAATGTAAAAGATTTATTTTTTATATATACTATATATATATATATATATGGTATAATTTAATATATAATATTAATGATAATGTAGCATAAATTTTTTTTAAATATTAGAAAAAGAAACAAAACTTTTTAATATGCCATACATATTGGCCTGTGCTTGTCACACATATTCGTAGTAATGGACTATGATTGGGTACATTTTGGGGCCCAAGCTGCAATCGATGAAATATAGCACACTAATATGGTTTTCCTAAGTAATATGCAATTTGGTGTGCAATTCTAAACCATATTAACGATTTTAAACCATGGGAATGGTTTAAACTAGTATTTAGTGAAATAATAACTGAGGCTGGGATAGTTTTAAACCTGCTTAAACCTTTAAAATTCAAACTTTACTCCCCTCAAGTTTGGGTGATTTCGAACTATTTTTTACAATAAAATCATTCTCATCCTCGTTTTCTTTTATAAGCTATAATTTTCTAAATATCAATTCTCGTTTTAAAGCTTTACATTCCAAATGTCAATTTAAAACCACTATTTTAAACCACACAATTTAAAACCTACAATTCAAACCATACAATTTTAAACCAAACCTGCACACCAAACAAACCCTAAAAAGGTCAAAATTCTTTTAGATGACACATATTTATCCAATCTTTAACCCAAAATAGTTGAGAATTATATTCATTAAAAATAATACGTTTCAAAATTTCTCGTAGAAAAAAAAATAAAATTGAAAACCAATGCCACAATAGATGTATTTCTCAAATTGGTCCATAAAAAGTTTTTTTTGAAAGATTTGAAGAGATATAAAAAGTATATAGCCATTTTTTTTTTTGGTGAAATATATAGCTATTATTATAATGATATTCACATTTTATATTCAAAAAAAAAAAAGTATAGTTGGAACTTCTTTGAATTACCTATGCATTCTGCCATCATTTTCAGTTGAACGATCCACTAATCCAAATTGAAAAAGAAACGAACTCTTTCAATTTTTTTGGGTTGTCGCCTTTAATGATGTTTATGATTTTAAATTTTATTACTTGTAAAAACAGCAAAATGGTAGGTTGGTTCTTCCATAAGATTATTCATTTCAATTCTATTATGGTCTATTATGGTTTGCGTTAGTCATGAAGCATAAAGTTTTTTTCTCTTTCTTTTAGGGATATTTTTAAATACGTGTATATTTCGCTCGATCACAATACATCAAACCCCTAGTTAAAAGTCCCGAATCTACAACATGCTTCACAATTTAGCTCATCTCATTTTTAAGATCAAGCCAAAGTGTCTTTTTTTTTTAAAAAAAAAAAAAAATCAAGGCGAAGTTTTTCTTCTTTTTTTTTTTGGTGGTGGGACCTAATAATGAATGATATGCAACTAATGAACGGAATGATCAGATAAGTACAAAAAATCAACAAATTTTTTTCCCAATAAAATACAAGTATTTGTCACTCTAGTCGATCAGTTTCTCCAAAATAGTCTTCTTATTAAACCACGTCGTCGCACTTTAGGCTTGATATCTTGAGCTGAAATAAAAATTAAATCAAACAAAACATGTTAAATTTAGTTTTAAAAAAAAAGACAAAAAAAAAATTTAAAAATGAGACCAATTATACTCTTGGGGTGAATCATTTACTATGACAAAATGTCAAAAGAGATATTTTTAATGACAAAAAGCCATTTCCTGGAAATGAAGTCATACAATGTCCAAGTGACCAAATGTTCCATAATCTATACTTACAGGATCAAATATATTTTTTAGTCCTTGAACTGTAGGCGAAATCTCATTTTGATTTCTGATGTCTAACACATCTCAGTATGAATCCATGATCTACCAACTTGTCACAAATTAGTCCTTTCACTCGTCCGGCTATTAAAATCTCAACTGAAGAAGGCACAAGCTTCCTTCTTAATAGTTGTGACCTAAATCGCACATGGTCCTTACGTGCTATTTAGAACTCATTCTAGAAGAGCTAATTTGGAAAATTTTCATAAATTGAGAACTCATTCTGCAAAGTTTTAAAAGTAAGGAACCAAAACGGTGTTCCGCCTATAGTTCAAGAACTAAAAATGAGATGAACCCTTAGTTATATGAGTTAGGACGGGTCACCTTTTAACCGCCCGGCTTGATATAAAGCTTCTTCTGCGAGGGGTCTCCATTGTTCTGCACATGAGTAGTTGATTCCCAGACCAACACTAAGTCCTCTCAATAGATGCACTGTCCGCAAAACAGAAAACAACTCCTCTGGAAAAGCCTACTCATAGCCCAAAAAAAGAATTACATTGTAGTCAAACTCGGAAGGAAACTCTTATAAAGAGACTTCTATAATAGGGTATGAAAAACCACCCTGCCCATAGGGCTTTATATTGGAGTGCCATATATGTATCGGGTTTTGTTAGTCGGTATACTTTTTAATTTATTTGTACGTGATTTTGATCAGATCTAATGTCCAAAAATGGACTAAAATACCCTACCTGTAGAAAGCTCGACTAATTATTTGTTTCATCTTCCCAACTCTACTTCCACTTAACGTGTTTATATCTCATTACCAATTAAGACCAACAATTAGCTACAAAAGACCACAAGAACAACATCATTTGACAGTAAAACATTTCCATACATTACACCCTATTATTTTGAATTAAGATATAGGAAGCAAACTGAAGTCTAAGAACATGCCCGACCTTGAATCACCTGACACTTAAAACCATTTCTCCAAATCCTTAAAATTTACGTGTTTATGTAATTTGGCAATCATCATAAAGATAAACGTACCACAACACCAACTTTTTTTATCGAAGAATCCTCTGAGAAAGGCTGCAGCATCGTCACTCCAGGCGGTAATTTTGTGTCGAACATTGTTTGTGCCAACTTAAACAGTTCCTCCTGCTCGTTGTTACAGTTTGCCAAGGTTTTTACCCCAAGGTCCCTATAAAATAAGTGAAAAAAAAAAACCAAATCTCAGTCTTAGCAAATCATGGGGCATCCACAAAAACCGAGCAGGAAAACAGTCCTTTAAACTGAGCATATTTTTTCATATAACCCAGTCCACCATGTAAGTAACCTTATCAAAAAGTTAAAAGATAGAAATAAAGGTTTAAAAAATTCCCATTTAGCTGAGAAAACTTAATTACCTGTAGCTCTCTGATGCCCTTACAGGGTCACCATCCGCAATGGCAAGAACAAGATTAGCATAACCAAGCCTCAATTCATTTGGGAGATCCTTAACTTGCCCGTAGTCTAGCAAGGCTACCTGATTTGGCAAAGTTAGCCCAAGTTAAGCTTTTCAGTTAGTTTTAAATGCAGATTAATAAGAAAAAGAACAATAATGCAACTAAATAAATTCTAGAGAAGGGCAAGGACAAAGTATCGCGCTTAAGAATAGAAATCAGGAAGAATGACGTAAAGGAGAAGGTATGTAGCTTTTGACTTGCCTCTGAACCTTTACAGATCAAGATATTCCCTGGATGGGGATCTGCATGGAAGAAACCATTCTTCAGTATCATTTGTCCATATGCTAGTGTTAAACTCTTGAGAATTTTCCTGCACTAACAGGAAAATTATTTACTGTTGTGCATACACGATGTAAAAATAAGCTAGCAATAAAAGTTTCATCTGATCCATGCCGTGATAAAATGTTTAGTGGAACATTGTTAATAAAAAGCCATTTTGCTGCATGAAAGTGTATCAGCAAGGGAAAAGAGTTGGAGGAAAAATAGGCATAGATTTGGGAACAAGGCCATTTCAAATGTAAATTCAACACTCAGATGCAGCGCATCTAACGAAAACAACTTAAGAATGAGGGAGTTGAATGTAAAAATTTGGGGATAGCTGGCTTCGAGTTTTGGAATGGCTGAAATTGATTAATAACGATTAAATAGAGCTTCATGGGCATACATGAAAAGGCAGTAAAGAAAAGAGAAACGATCCCAACTCTCTAGAAAATTAAGAGCCTTACTGCTTTGCTGCTGCCGCAACTTTACTACTGGGATTGATGCCTCTTTTTGCTATTTCATCACCAAGATTTAGGATCGGGATTCCATCTATATATTCCATGACTAAGACCCTCCTAATAAAGGCCAAGAAAAAAACACTGAAATGTTCATCAAACTAACTTAGAGCACCAAAAATAAAACAGCATGAGGACAGACAAAACAAAATCTAAAAAAAATTATAAAAAAAAAAACAGCATATCAATTACAAGAGTTACTGAATTAGTTAAGTCACTTCATCGCACAAAAAGGAAAGCATTGTTCAGTCAATGGTGAAATTGGGAATGGCATAAATTATGACAAACCAGCTTTTATTAAAGATGGGGATTGGGAATGTAAACTAAAAATAGGTAGACTTGCTTGTTGTAAGGCTTTAGAATGAAAAATAAGTGACCATAAACACGTAACAAGCTCTAAAGTGTTTCTATTAGCCTCAACAACATAATACACAGATTGTTGCAAAAAACCGCAAAATGTTTTGGCATGTGGTGTATGACGTTGACCGTAGTAAATGAAACATTTTGGTCATGCTCCTAAACATATTTATCAATTGTTAACATGCCTCAACATTGACACCATCTCAAAATGACCAACTTTCAAATTGGACCATGCAGTCAGCGGGAATTTAGCCACTTCATTGACAAAGTCTACCCAAAAATATCTTCGCTGAAGGAGAAAAGTTTTATAAAGAAAAACACCAATTTGATACACATTAAATCTCGGTTTGTCATTATATGCCGAAATAGTCTCTAATCTTCATGAACAGAAAATCCTTTCAATCAAAGACATTTCTTAGAAACACAACCATGCATATATATATAGGAATAACATACAAAGAACTTGGTATGTTTCTTGTTCAAATCCACGTTTGCAATCTCTGAACATATTATATTGGGGTGAGGCATTACAAACCTAGTGACCATATCCTGCACCAATCGTGGCACCAAAACAGGACTCTTTCTGTTATTCTCATACAGAAAACGTTGAAGTTTTTCCATAGCTTTAGCCTCCCTCATGAAGTCGAATTCGTATCCAATCTTAAATGACATAAAGGACAGGAAATTATAATCCAATACACTCATAGCTTATATCTTATCTTTAAAAAAAATAAGAAAAAAAAGTATTCTCCATTTTTAAGAACAATGTGAAACCTGTTTCTCGATTTCCTTGGTCACAGAGTAGAGATCAAATTTGATATCTGTCTTTTGCATATATAGAGCAAAAGCTTGCAAGTTATGGATATCAGTCATCATCAGATCTTGAATTCCAGGATGTTGCACCTATTATCGATATAATTGACCATAAGAACAAAGAATTTTGTAGAAAACTAAGATCCCAGAGAATTATTCAATTTCCTCACCTTGACAACAACATCGCTCTTATCACCTTTTAATCTTGCTCGGTGAACCTAATTGAAGCAGAAGATATATAATCAGCACGAATACCCTGAAGAACTTCAATTTATTCTAATGTCCACAGACATACCTGAGCAATTGAGGCAGAACCAAGAGGAAACTCATTGAAACTTTCAAACATCTCCCAAATGCTTCGGCCAAACTCCTTTTCCAGCACGTGTTGGACGGCATCAAATGGGGTTGCAGGAGCTTGATCAAACAGTGTCACCAGCCTCCTCACCCATGCAGCAGGGGCCAAGTCTGGCTTCCCAACAATTTGGGCTACCTATATTGAAGCCAATGTTGACATTAAGGACCAAAACTAGAAAAGAATACATAGTTAAAAACCATTTTTTCAAGACCCACAAATTCTACAGCACACCCAAAGCACAAGCAGAAAAGACTAGAAAAGGAATGAACAGAATAGGTAGTCAATAAAGCATAAACCTTTAAGAAGTTGGAATTACAACATAAAACCAATACGAAATCTGACACATTTACCCCACATTGATAAACTAAGCAGAAGCATTGGAAAGGACATAACAAGAAATGAAATAATCAACCAAAGCACAAAAGAAATAAAAAGTTGAGCAGCCCCTAAATTATGAATTCATGTGGAAGTTGGCACATTTTACCCAACACAGATAAACCAAACGGAAGCATCATAAAACTATATTGAAGGTTTCAACATAAATGTCAATCAGAAACAAAATGAAGCAGATTCAAGCAAATGGAACAGAACCCATATAAATAAAATCTAGAAATTGCCCCAGTTGGAATTGAAATTGAGTCAATTGAAGGCAGTACTTTGAGGAAGAAACCGCCGAGGTCAGCGCACATGGCGTATATCTTATCAGCCGCGTGCTCATGTTGCCTTTCCCACATTTCCTCTTGCTTCTTCACATCCTTCACAAAACTCACCCTAACCTGAAACACCTGAACAAAACCAAACAAAACCCATCAAACAAATCACAAAAATAAACAAAACCCAGTTCTCCAAAACCAAAAAAAAAAAATCACAATTTACATGCATATATATACATAAACTAGAAGGAGAGAGGGTGAGAGAGAGAGAGAGAGAGAGGATTAACCTTGTAGCCAGTATAGATATCAGCGGCTCGAACCCAGAACTGAAAAGAGCGTTGCCAAGGTCTGAAGTGAGTGGCGAACTTGTCTTGGAAATCCTTGAGATCAAAAATGGGCAGAGGAAGCATCTCTTCTTCTTCTTCTTCTTCTTCTACTTCTTCGTCACACCTTTTGATTCTTCTCTATCTTATTATTATAAAACATGTATCTATATATGTATATGAATGTTTGAGAAGCGACGGAGAAGAATTATGGTTGGAAAGAAACAAGAAAGAGAGTGTGAGGAGCACAATTGTTTTGTGTTTGTTTGTCAGGAAGGAGTGAAGTGAATGTGAATGTGATGATGAAAGTGAAAGCTCCATTATGTTTGCCTAAAGGCGTGGCTTTCAAGGCCTTTATTCTTGTTAACAAAAGGGAGGTTCCTTAAAACTGAAGTCCAGAAAGCTTTTTCTTGGCCTTGAGAACAATCTCGACCAAGGTACTAATTATTTATTTTTTTAATTATTATTATCATTGTTATTATAATTATGGTTTTTGTCCTATAAGGCTTGTTTGGTTGGATATTTGAATCACGGTTTGAATTATTTTATTATAGTATTTTCTCTCATAAAAATTTAAATCTTCGTTCAAATATTTTAGCCAAGTACTCAAATCAAATGGGCCATCATGTATGTGAGTTACCCACTAAAATGATAAGATGTTTTCTATCATTACCTTTATTTTCCATGAAGTGCCGCTAAACCGCATTAGCGGCTCAACTTTGCATCACACTTTCAGGCGGATGATGTGGTCCCCATTTTTTAGTTAATTTTTGTTTCAAAAGTACAAAGAACTATTTAGTTGGTAGCTAGGGTATTTGAGGGTATTTGAGAGAACAGTTAGAATTAAAAATGTTAATTTGATGATTATAGCATATAAGTGTTTTATATTTTAGTAAGTTTTTATATTTTTATTGTAACTATTGAGAATTTCACACCCTTTTTTGGTGGTCTCAATCGAGATACCAAGCAAGGACAATATTGAGCACTTTTAGGTCACCAAATTATATTAGAATCATATTATAATTAAAAAAAATTGGTAAACTTTAGCAAATCTTAATCAATATCTAACGATCTAGATTGTGTATTATTGTTTGCCAGGGTATTATTAATCACTAGAGCTGTCAATTTAGGTCAGGCCAAACAGATTGGCCCGTGGCCTGTCTCTTCTGGCCCGAGCCCAATCCAACCCAGCCTAAGTCTCGAGACCGAGCTAGGCTGGAGTTTTAGGACTAAACTATAACTGGATGAGGCCGGACCGACCCAATTAGGTAATTGTTTTATTTATTTATTTATTTTACTTCCAATATAAAAATTTTGGGCCTAGGCCCAACCCCAAGCCCAACCCAACACTCGGCCCATGCGGACGTTGGCCTGAGTTGGGCCTGAGCTTTTTATTAACTAGATGGGGCCGACTTTTTCTTTTGGCCCAGCCAGTTGACCCAAATTGGCACATTTATTTGCCACATTACATTATTTTTCTCTCTTGTTGTTGGCTTTTATTTGTACTAGTTTGCAAATCTGGTTCTCGTTTCACATTCTTTAACACAATCTTCATATACGTTATTGATGGTATTACCATTACACAAGAAGCAACGCAGAGCGGTTTTCTTGTTTGATTTGACGAATTCTTCAATTCTCTCACCATCGCATCCATAGCTTGATCAATATGATTGAAGCGCCCTTTGACTTGTTTCTCAACTTATGTGGTCTAGAGTGTCGTTCAGTACTTAAAAGTAGGACCAAGACCAACAATTCAGTACTTAAAATAAGGAACAACAATTTCCTCACAACAAAACGGCATGACTCGAAAACAACATGACATAAATAGGTTTAGACAACCTATTTTATTTTTGTGTGAATTTTGAGTTGACGTGTATAACACATGCAATTACTAGGTGAACTTCGAATCAACACGCTTAACACAAAATTAACGCATATAACACTTATGAATTGCACAAAAAACGTTAATATATTTACTCTTTTGTGTTAACTCGTATGAATTGCACAATGATTTAAAAAATAATAATGTTCTTGTTAGTTACATGAATCATATCCTTCATTTAATTGCAATTAGTAGTAAATTTGTATTAATTTTAAGTAATTTTATTGATTTTGACTTATGGAGATAATTGGATCATAAATAGATCATTTTTTGTGTCAACTTATCAAGAGCCAATTATTAATCGTGTTTACGTGTTATATCCATTTATTAATTGCGTTTGTCTTTGTATCGAGATCAATTGTCCCCCTACATAAAATTTTGTTTTAGAAAAAATATGAACCACAAAATTTTGAAATTCAAGTGTGGATCAATAAAAAGTAAAAACCTTTAAGCGAGGACAAAAAAAGGTACCGAATGAAAACGACACTAATGCAAGAGGTTATAATGATGAAGATTCAAAAAATAAAAATTCAACAAAAATCATGAGAATTGATTGATGTCCTACGGCCATGCTTCGTAATGGAAAACATCAAATTGGTTCCCTTGATGAAGGGCCGCACTGTCGGGGAAGAGTTCATCCTGAACCACCAAACATTGCAGAAAAGATCGAAAGACAGGGCCTTTGGGCCCAAGAAAAACTAGTTACTCGCTTTCGGGTCCATGTGAAAAATACTGCTTCTGTTGCTCCTCTGTTTTTCAATGTCATCCTCCTCTGTTTTTCAATGTCATCCCTGTGAGAGAGTTTGAAACATCCCTCTTTAAATGAATACAAAGACACTAATGTTTTTCAAAGTATTTTAGGTTCAGGTTAGGCAAATATAAAAAAATTTCATAACAACCATTTTTAAATTTTACTTTTTATAAATACACATGTTCATTTGCTGCATAACTTAACATGTAACATGAATGGTAGTGTTATATCAACTTTTTAAGTTTGACATAAATCAACACAACTTTTAAAAGTATAACATAACATGTAATTTTCTTGCAAAAATATATGTAATTTTCTTGCAAAAATATATATATAAGGGTATTTAGGCCTTTTTAGCTTGAAAAAAAGTATGAATCGAAAGGAGAAAAGTGGTCGAACACAATAATAGTAGTAAAAATAATAGTAGTAAAAAGTGATCGAACAAAAAAAGGGTATGGATCAAAAGGAGAGAAGAAGTGGTCAGACACAATAATAGTAGTAAAAAAAGGGTATACCACCTAATTTACACCGATTTCTTCACGTGTAGAAAATAAATGCTTCTCTATGTTCATATAGAACAGCCTGCTTCTACTTCAAATAATACACGGATTAAAAGTTATGTGTAGAAAATAAATGCTTCTATGTTCACATAGAACAGCCTGCTTCTACTTCAAATAATACACGGATTAAATGTCATCCTCAAATACATTTATCCCTTGGCAAAACCCAGAAACTCAAAATGAAACTCTATGAGAAAGTGCACAACTGAATAATAAAAGCAAAAGGAAAAAATCCAATATACTAATTCATG
The DNA here is from genome assembly GCA_025403435.1 of Artocarpus heterophyllus. Taxonomy (NCBI): domain Eukaryota; kingdom Viridiplantae; phylum Streptophyta; class Magnoliopsida; order Rosales; family Moraceae; genus Artocarpus; species Artocarpus heterophyllus. The sequence goes on from CM046345.1 coordinate 5,716,239, forward strand.
ATAAACAAGGAAGAAAATAGAACTCAATCAGTATTCGATCATTGAAAATCCAAAGTTTAGCTCCAATGCTTTTTGACTATTCCTGTTGCAATCGGTTGCAAGTTGCAGTAGACCCTACCTACAAATCGATCACCCTTGATAGTTTTTGGATCCGGTTTAATAAGAAGTCACCTTGCTTTATGGTTGCCTGGTACAAGGCATTCTTTGCGTCAGGCCGGTTGGTTTCAAGAACACCAGCAACTTTGTCGATCTTACAGTGAAGCTTTCCCGCCGCAATGAATCGAGACAGCTCCCTGTAATTAAAGAGTGAAAGTTTTAATGCAAGGCCAAACAAAGTTGAGATATGACTTTCATAAATAAACAAATAAAGAAGGAAAGTCAAATAGGATACTCACAAATCAATGAACTCCACTGTGACACCAAATGCCTTTGCCATTGCTTCAATGGTGACACTCTTGTAGGATTCCAAAAACTGAGAATAAACCACAGTTCTGACTTCCCTCATGTAATACCGGAAGTGTGGATGCAGATAGCGGTCCAACTTTATTTGCTCAGTCAAGCCAGCTGAAAGAACGTACCATAGTCAATATAGACTACAAAACTAGAAAACGTGCTATGACATTATTGTTACAAAGCAAGAGTAGAAAATATAGATGCAAAAATGCCAGAGCCCTATGTTAGACCCAGAAAGGCAAACCATGAAAGTTTACCCCCAAAAAAAAAAGCAGCCAATATTTCTAGCCATCTTCAAATTATAGATAAAAGAGGTTAGATTTCCACTTACCAAATGCTGTAAAAAATGATTTGTATCGACAGTCATACAGAGAGTTCAAAAACTCAGAAAGGTATGGCACTTTTCCAATCACTGTCAGGATCTCAGGTGCATCTACAACCTATTCAATATTGATGGTAAGTAACAAAACTTGTAAACATGGCAATTAGCTAGAGAAATTGAAGGAAAATAGTGGAAGAGAAGATCAAATTACATATCTAAATAAAATGAACACCTTTTGTTTCAAAGAAACTCTGTCCAATGATATGATGCTTGTAAGGACTGTATAGAAGATGAATGTATCGTATGGAAAAAGTTCGTAGGTCGTGAATGTTGAAATGGAATCCAAGAACAAATTGGCTGCCTTTTTAAAGTTCCGAGTGGACATGTAATACAAGCCTTCATAGACCTTCAAACGATTCTTCCTTTCCCAGTCACCTCCCTCTTCAAACAAGCTGGCATCAGGGGGTGAAAATTAAACTCAAATATCCAATGCAAACACAAAGATGAAAATATAGAATATGGTAAGCAAATTCCCATCTACACCTACTTTTTCGCTTTGTCAATGCTTTTAGAAATAAGATCAAAATCCATGTAGAAGAAACCAAGTTGCAGCGTATAGAACACCAAGTCCATCTTTTGTCCAACTGCAACAGTTTTGCCTTCGGTGACTTTGAGTTGCTCCAATGCTTTCTCCTGCATTCAAAGGAGAAAATATAGATGCAAAATAAGATACTACTGGGGAATATACACGTGTGTGTATCACTTTATGAGACCAAAGAGTTATAAAAGTTATCTACCTTGTCACCAATTCGAATAAAAAACAGGGATTTGGCCAAATGTGCTTCTCTCACTTCACTTTCACCCAAGTTTTCTTCGGCATCAGCAATCCTAACAAAATCAACCAGATAGACTTATAATGGAGAAGATTAACAAAATAACATGCAGCCAACCAACTGATCTACCATAGCATGGACTTCACCATGGACGCAATTTTAAATCAAAGAACATGTCTCATCCACAGACTTCAACCCGTCCAATCAATCCTATTCTCCATAAGACAGTCACACAGTAAACATTGAAGATGCCTCTACAAAGTCGTATCTCTAAAACACAATGCATAACTATGAGTTTAAAATGAAGAACCCATTAGGTCAATAACCCATTATGCCCATTGAAACTATTTCAGTATTCTTTTATTATTTAATTTTTTTAGGCAGGGCTGACCTAAAATCAACAAAGCCGCAACGTTTTACCACTCCAAGCACAAAACCAATTATTGCAGGCTAGTACAAATATCAAGACACCGTTTTCTAGCCATTTTGTCACTTAGACCAAGAAACATTATGCCAAAGTCCAATTTTTTTAGCATCTCCCTAAGTTTAACTACAAAACCGAAAATAATTTTCAATTTCACATTAAGTTCAGTGATCAATTTCACCAAATTTTCAATTTAGAGTACCTTCTTTTACAGTATTGATCACCAAAAGAACAAAATCCATTGAGAGCATTGAAATATTCAAAATGCCGAACATTTTTAATAGTTAGGGATCTCATACCATCAAACAAATCACATACTAACACTGAATAAACCACTTCGGTTATGCAGATATAAACATTCATTTTCATCGAAAAAAATACCCAAATCACAAAAGTAAAGATCGAATTTTTCTTCCCAACTCTCCAGGTAAACCAAAAGAAACCCAAAAGAAGAACTCACTTCTCGTCGAGCTTCTTGAGCTCCTCCTCGATCTTCGCGCGCATCGAGTCCAAGACCCCCTGATCCAATTGAAGCACGGACTCCGCAACTAGGGTTTCGTAAAGCGGAGCCATATCTGCAAAACCAAAACGAAAAAGGAACACCCATTTGAGACGAAATCCAATACAAACGACTGAAAGAACGCCCTAATCGACCGAATTCGAATGAATTCACTCACCGTCGGACTTGACGGAGGCGAAAACCTCCTCTCGGAGACGAACTTTCTCGATGTCCTGGACATCGGGATGAGAGAGAAGGAAGAGCTTGTGAGCGAGGGCGAGGTGAGCCTGCTGAGCACCTTCTTGGCCTTCCATGGCGATTGGGAAGCTGGGAAGATCAGTGAGTTACGTTTCGGGTTTCGGATTTCTAGCCTCTGAGAGTTGTGCTTTGCTTTGGCGAAGGGGAAAACTGACGAGCAAGTCTTGAAAAGCTTCGGGCTTGTTTTATTTTTGAGAAATACGCAATGCACCCCATGATTTTGTCTAACAATCATTTTTATCCCTCTTATTACGAGAATGCCCCAAAACATTCTCTGTGTTCTCAAATCATACTCAAAATACCAATAAACCAATTAAACTTTTTAAAAGGGATAAATTATATTGTTACATCTCTAGCTTTTAGCTTTTTGTACGGTACATCTTGAACTTTTAATTTTTATAAATTACACCATGAATTTTAAATCATTGGCAATTGAGGTTTAATAACTAACGAGCTTCAAAAGGCATAAATGATTTTGATCACGAGACTCACATGTGAATTTTTTTTAAGGGTGAAGCTCGTTATTTTAAGAAAAAAATTGAAGCTTAACATGTAAAAAAGAGTGTTGAATGATTTTGATCACGAGACTCACACGTGAATTTTTTTTAAGGGTGAAGCTCGTTATTTTAAGAAAAAAATTGAAGCTTAACATGTAAAAAAGAGTGTTGAATGGAAATTAAAAATATTTAATGGACCTCAATTGCCAATATTTCTATTTTTAAGGTGCATTATGTCAAAATTAAAAGTTCAAGTTATTATGATGCAAAAAACAAATAGTTCAGAGTTACAGCAATACAATTTACTCTTTTAAATAAAAAACCAAGATTACCCTACCCAACTTTCATTAAATATAATTTGAAACATGATCAAATTGGAATAAATTATTTTCACCTAAAAAACAGAAGAAAAAAAATAAAAACAAAAAAATTATATTTGTTAGGAAAAAATAAATTGTTTTCTTAAAAGTTTAAATCTCTAAAAACAAGTAAATTGTTTTCTTGATTGAAATATTTTTATGATACTTAATTAAAATATTTGTTTGAACATCTTAAATTGTTTTCTTGTTACTTTTTGAGTTAAGTTATAGTCAAAATAACATTTAATAAGGCTTGGGAATGGTAATCTTTAAATTTTTAAAAAATTTAATTGCATAGTATCTTGAGTATGATTTGATAAACACATTCGCATTTTTGAAATTTGCATAATAAAAAAGACAAAAGTTATACTTAAAGCAAAACACATGAGGTATTTTGGATATTTTTCTTTTATTTTTATTTATTTATTGAGCTTCTCCATGAGAGGAGGGAAATAACAAAACTTTAGGGTTGATTAAAAACTAATAGCATAAATGTTTAGGAAAGTACGTAAACAGCATAATATTAACAAAATCATTTTTTTAAAGGAACAAAAGCAGATTTAAAATACTGTAAAAAACCAAAATTACCCCCCTCTTATTTTTGAAACCAAGAAAAAAAAAAAAACAAAAGCCCAGGAAAAAGAGTGCAACAACTACGTTTCATCTCCAGCCACACCCTTCAACGCTCCGCCTACATGCCCTCCCACGCGCCGCTGTTGGCCGCTCCCTGTACAACGTCATCCATCCACCTCATATTAGAAAAAGCTTGATCTAAAAAGCCTCGTGTAGGATGGAATCATCCTCGCACCCCATTGTCGTTCGTTGCCCTTTCCTCACGCGCACAACTCCCTTCGTCGCTCTCTCCTCCTTCCTTCATGACGACGCGGCTCGGAGATGGCAAGATTGTCTCGCTTCTCTGGTTCCGGATGTGCCGCCTCTTCAACTCAAATATGTTATTTTCTCCGGCAATGAGAAGTGAGGGGGAGGCAGTGAGAGCAAGCTGTTGTTAGGAAGGACCGTTCAGGAAGAATTTGAAAAAGGGGCAAAAAAAAATTATTAATTAAGGGAATGACTTTTTTTTTTTTACAAAAAAACACGTTTTTTTAGGCAGATAAATTGTCTCAATTTTTTTAAAAAAAAGACGAAAATAACTGTAACGAGGAGAGGAACCTCAACATAGTGAAAAAAAAAACCGGAGCAGTTTTCATGCCCAAAAAATATATTTTTTTATGTCAAAAAACTGTAAAAAAAAATGATCATTTGCCCAAAATGATTTTTTCTTAAAGTCATTTTTTAAAATGCCCCGAGGGTGAAGAATGATGGGTGGGATTTGGATAAATGACTTTATGAAAAAAAAAATTTTGGTCAATGGCCTCCCTTTTTTGGCATAAAAAAATCAAGCTTTTTGTGGAGGAAAACTAGATTTTTCATCATGTTGTGGCTCTTTTCTTGCTCCAGATTATTTTCTTCATCCTGTTGAGGTTTTTTTCATAAAAAACTGGAGCAGTTTTTCTGTCCAAAAAAAGCTTACTTTTTGTGTAAAAAAAAAAAAGAGGTTGTTTACTCAATTAAAATTTTATAATGGCCTTTTTTTCAAATTTTCCCATTTTTTTATTTTTTGATTTGATTATTGGGTCGTTTGAGAAAGAAAAAATAATAAAATTAGAAATCTACTTGTTCAAATTTTAAAGATGGTATAAAATTTTCCTTATTTCAAAATCTGTTGTTTATTTTAATTTGTTTAATAAATATGCCATATGATATAATCTCTCTTTTATGTATTTGTTTAGGGAGACCGAAGGAAATAGGCCAAGATGATAAAGGGATAAAAATAAATAGGCCAAGGTATCGGAAAGTTTTATAAATAGGCCGAATAATTGTAAATACGAATTTATACCTAGTTAAAATTGTAGAAGGAAATAATTATTGATATATAACATTGATATGAGTAAATGCAAAAATTTTTATTTCAGGTCAAAACCTACTAGGATCACTGAACGTTTTTTCTAGGAATTATGAACTCAACATATTCCTGGATTCAAGAGTTGATAACAAAATACTATTTACTGATAAATTTTTAAAAGCTGTTATTTACTTATGTGAAGAAATAAAGTAGTGTTTATTTGGTGTAATTTTTTATTTGTTCATTAATAATCAATTATTATTTTTTGGGGCTAAAAGTTGGGTTGTTCATACAGCCCATATTTTATTTAGATCAAAATATTGCAAATAAGCTTTAGGCAAATTTTCATAAATACTATTTTTTAAAACTTACTTTTTATTAATGTCACACTTATGCACAATTTAAATATTTAATATAAATGATGGTGTGATACAATTTTTTTAAGTATGACACGAATAAACGTAATTTTCAAAAAGTGTAGTATAACATGTTATTTGGCTTCTTACATCCCCAAAATTTCATTACTGAATTGAACTGTGGAAAATTATAGACGTATAGCATCTTGCAAAATCTTAATAATTAAAAAAAAGTCAGTAAGAAAGTTGAAATACAAAAATGTTCTGACAATTTCTAAAAAATTAGTTTTAAATTAATATTATAGAAAATTATTGTGTAATTATATAATAGAAAATGTAACAATCATTATGATAACTATTTTGTAATTTTTATATTTTAAAATACAATGATATATATATATATATGTGTGTGTGTGTGTGTTTGTGAGGTTGATTAGAGGGTATTTTGGACTTTATGGCCAAGGGAAAGAGAAAATAAGCGGTAGAACTCAATAATGAACCTAAGAAAGTGAAAGGGGACCAATTGCTCTCCCTTTCATGTTTTAGATTTGAAGAGCTTGTAGGTGGGGGCCATTAGGCGAGCTCCACGCCTTATTTTGGGAATCTCACGAAACTCTGTAATCGATAAGAGATCCACATACACTGCAAGGAGATCTCTCATGGAGCACTTTGGCAAGAAAAAATCCTATAAAATTTTCGGGTTTGTTTAGTAAATAAATTCGAATTAATAATTTGATTTGAGTTGTGTATTTTAAATTAGGATTTAAATTAATGATTTGAATTGTTATTCGAATTGATGATTAACCGTGAGAAATATATACCCTTGCAACATTAGATGGCCTCACGAGGTGAGTGAGGAGATCTCAATTTCCCAATAAATTTACCTACTTTTTGTGGTATTCCATTCTCTGTTTTTTGTTGTGACTATTTTTTAAATTATTTTAGAAATCCCATTAGAAAAAAACAACGGTAGCACGATGGGTTACTATTGATATCATGGTAAGCTATTGTAGATTGTCGAAATTTTTGGAATGACATTAGGATATCGTTGGCCACGGATGACTACTACCATCATATTAGTATGGCATGATACTATTAAGAGCTTTATGAATGTTTTATTTGTGTAAGTTCAGTTTTTCAAAAAAAAAAAATATTGACAAAGTAATCCTAATCTTATGAGTATGGCATCTGCACTTTATTACTTTGTTTTCCACACAAAAACGTGATCGGGATTTATGAGACGAATACTTCTTTTAGAGGGTATTGGCGCATCATTTTGTGGAAAGATTTGAGCTTAACCTACACATTAAAAGTAGGACTAGTGAATAATTAGACTCCAATGGCACCATGCTTAATTTGCATAAATTTGCCCCTGTTGACAAGACGATTAGACCAGAATTGAAATTTAACAAATTTTTTAAGGGTGTTTGGAAAGTATGGTTAGAACTATAGTTATGGTTTAAAGTGCTGTAATATGTGAGAGCTTTACACTGTAGTAACTTTTTACTTTTTACATTAGCATATCAATTTCAATTAAAAAACTAAAATCGCCAATGGGTGTAATTTGCTATAAATTTGCAAGTTCATGGGACAACTTGTCAATTAAAATTTAAGATGACAAATTGTATATTTAGGAAGTATAGTTAGAATTAGTGGTTTGAATCAATTTTAGTTAAAAACATTTAAGGATGGAGCCAATAATTGTTGTCAGTAAAGACTAATAACTAAAACAAAAATTTAATCAAAATCATTATAAATTAATGCACTACAATCATCCCTAAGGGTTTTTATGCATTAAAAATGTTTCATTAACTTCAATATCAAGGCTATTGGAAATGTTTTTCTCAATGTATACAAGTAAATTGCCATTCATAAATTGATCTCTCATTTGATTATGGAGTCGATTCTTCGTAAAATTCATACCAGAATTTGAAGGTTATATTTAAGTGGGGGTTGTTATTGACAATGCAATGATACATGCTTACATATATATAAATAACATTTTAAAGAACAAAAAGTAAGTTTAAGCCCCAACTAGGCCTATATTGGTTCCGTTTATAAAAATATTAATACATATAAAAAACTTACGTTATAGTTTATTTTTTTAATATTATAATATATAAAATTTTTATATTAAAACAATTAAAAATTTTAATTGAAATTAATTTTATCAAACACATTAATAAATATTTGTTAGAAGGTAATAGTATCAAATACCCTTTGGATCGCCCTATAAACATAGACAAAACAGGGTGTAACTACAATTAAAATCAGTTTGAACGTCAGCAAAGCCTGGTCTTACAGTCGCATCTGTGGTCCTGATTGGCCTAAACACTCCAAACTCCAGAGCGCGGGAGAGAAAGTTGTACCCAAAAAGAGTTTAGAGAGAAAAAGAGAGAGGGAAAGATTTACGAGTTTAGAGAGAGATAAGTCGGAGATTTTTTGTGAAAATTTCTTGAATTTGTCCATTCAATGAGAAAGAGAAAGCTTTCAAATGAAGTAATCACGATCGACCTCGAGTCTCCGACGTCTTCGATTGCAGGTAAATCGTTCTTAGCTCGTCTTTTTGGGAATTTTGGAGTTCGAATTTTCATCCTAGGTTTTATTTTAGGGATTTCGTTCGGACTTTGATATGGTTTAACTGGTAAATTTTGGTTCTTGATGTTAATGGATTTTCTAGATGCTGATACTAGGTGTATGGTATTCTGAAGATATTTGAGAAAAAAAGGGAAAGAAAACTAAAAAGTTTAATTTTTTTAAAGAAATTTTGCTTTGTATGATCTTTGAAGATTGTTTACCTAAAAAAAATAAAGTTTTTTTTTCCTCTTTAGTGGGCATATTCTTTGCGAATGCAAGTAAAAATCTGTTCTTGATAGAAATTTTAAAGTATCTATAACAAGAATTCATAAATTTACCTAAAAATTTGGAGATCTTCAAGAGTTTGTGTAGGCTGTACTCATTTTATCTTAAATATTACAAATTACAATGTGATGAATGACAAGGAAAAGTAATCTAAATAATGCTGTGGAAATTTTGTCAAAATTTGGATTGTAGAGAAAAATCTAAATTGATGAGTTTGCTGTGCTCAGAGTGCCAATTTTCGCAGCATCGATCATGCTGGAAACACATTTTAGCAACCTTAAAGGGTCGCAAAAAGAGGTTATCCAAAAAGGAGAATGAGGCAATAGATAGCTTCAAACTTACTGCCCCATGTCTTTTGAACTTCCGTCGCCACAAGCGATCGAAGAGGAAAACGATCCACAAGAATGCAGGACATGGAGTGTCTAAACTAAACAAAGAGCTTTTGTCCAGCACGTTTGAAATCTACTTTGAGTAAGTTGTGGGTCTCTAGTAAAGAAAGCTTCAAAATCTATTATTGCTTGTGGTTCTAATTTGTAGTGTGTGATTTATATAGGTTCTTGTGGAGTGGTTTTGCAGAGGATAAGAGAGCTTCTTGTGCATACCTTGACTGTTTATGGTTTTCCCTGTATAAGAAACGAGACTACAAATCCAAGGTTCTAACATGGATCAAGGGCAAAAATATTTTTTCAAAGAAATATGTTTTTGTTCCTATAGTTATCTGGTTGGTGTTTTCTTATAATTTTGAGCTCTTAGCATCTGCATTGTGACATGTCAGTGTCCGTGGTTTTTTATGTTTTTTTGAATGTCATTCTTTAGGAGCCACTGGAGCCTCCTAATCTTCTGCAACTTTGATGAGAGTTTGGAATCAAAAACCAGGACGCCGTGCATGTTATTGTTGGATTCTCTTGAAAGTGCAGATCCGAGGCGGCTTGAACCAGATATAAGAAGGTATGTTTGATTTTCTTTTCATAAAAACTGGTTTTTCCTGTATAACACGAGTTTCCTGATTGTGAATTTGGCTTAATCTTCCTTTTTAGATTTGTATATGACATTTATAAAACGGAAAACAGGCCACAGACTCAAAAATGCATTGGCAAAATTCCTCTCCTGATGCCTCAGGTGACACTAATCTATTGACAACTTCATAGATTAGATGTTCGTTTGATTATTTTTTTAGTTAATTTTACTTAATATCAGTAAAAAGTTATCAGGTGCCACAACAGAGAAGTGATTGGGAATGTGGCAACTTCGTTCTTTACTTCGTCAAATTGTTCATGGACGGTGCTCCGGAGAATTTCAGCATTGAGGGTTTCCCCTATTTTGTAAGACTTTTCTTCTCTTTCGTCTGTTTGTCTTTGATCTAGTGATAATTTGATGTCTTGTGAATGTTGAAGTTTGGCTTTGAATGAAACCCTGTAGATGAACAGAAATTGGTTTACCTCTGAAGAAGTGGACTGCTTTTGCGAGGTGGTGCATTCTGATGTAGTTGCAATGAGATGTTCATAAGATTAGGCAGCCAGTATCTGCATGTTTTGAAAATTGGCTTAGCCAATTCTTTTGAATTTGATGCCTTAATGCATACGTTAGTTCGATGGCATATTAGGAAAATTTTAGAGATCAGGAGAATGTGTTAATTGTAAGTTCTTGTGTATATATAAATATATATATATTAATGAAATTCATGAGGCAATGAATCCTTGTGTCCCGGCCATTGTTTTTGAAGGCAATGAGAGAATTTACAACTGCTTGAATTCTTAGTTTCATGGCCAAAGACCTTTCCAATCTGCAGTTAGAATTTTATATAGTATTGGAGTGGATTTCTGAACAACAATCTTCTTCTACTTGCTCCGTCATCCGCTGTTGTGTTCTTTGCTGCTTCTCCTTGAGGGACGCCCTGGTTGGATCTTAAAAAAAAACAACCAATTGAGTTTAGCTTTTGGATTCTGCTAGATTTAAAAAAGAAAAGGAAGGAAAGTAGCCAGGATTGTTAACACGTGCAATCATTATTTCTTTGAGCATTTGGTTTATGCCAAACACAAATTGACAATTTCTTTTAATACATCATTCATATCAGGACAATACAAACTTTAATTATATTTAAAAAAAATTAGTACATTTATTCCATAGTCAATTATTAGAAAATCTCGAAAATTTTGATTTTTTTTAGGTTGCTAATTTGCTCTATGAAAATTTTACTTCCACAATTTTCAACATCTGCCCACGCTACTAGTTCATATAAAAAGGCCAACTCAGGACTTACCTTATTTGGAACCGTAAGTATAGTCCAATACTGCATCCGAATTTTGTTCTGATTTCTTTGGATGCGGGCAATATTTTGGGTTTAGATTGTTCTTAAAATGAGTGAAATAAAATATGAATGTAGCAAATCTAAATGGAATATATATACAAATTTATACACACAAACTTCCTCAATTATATATATACATAAACAATTTTTTAATCCTCATAAGACAATCTTTTAACATATATTGTAAAAAAGATGTTGGATTAATAGTGGTGCCATTCATGTTGTGTTATGCTAGTCCAAGCACAATTTGCCACAACCTATGTATGACTCGTGCCGTACCAATTTGAGCCCGATTAGCAACTGTCCCAAAACCAAGCATGGTTAGTTATCGTGCTATGCTAATGTGCAGCTGTTGATATGCCTATTTTCAAGTCTAAACGTATCCACTGGTGGAGCTAATTAGAGGCCGGGGCATTCTTTTTTTTTTTTTTTTGTTAACTTGAAGGATGAGAATTCGAACTCTTTACCCTTAGGTGGAGTCAATGTGGTTTTACCACTAGGTCATGCCTGCAACCACTTTATTAATTTATGTAAATTTAATTAGAATTATGGTATTGTCGCCCCCAACCCCGAATTTTAAATTTATGGACATGTCCTCCCTATTTTAAACTCACATGTCTCCCTAAGTAAATTTTAGACATAATTGGAGCTCAAATCTTTGAGTTGCCTCAACTCAAAAGCCCTATACCCGCAGGAGAGATTTGAAAAGATAGTTGAAACTATGAGTTAGAATCAAGAACACTATAGCATGTGAGAGCTTTACACGTAACGCATTTTACTTTACATTATAGTATGTGAAAGCTTTAAACTATTATAGAAGTTGAAACTAAAGTGTTGGAAGGTGAATGTCAAATACACCCAAAGAAACTAGTTCTAACTGCAATGGGCTTAAAAACTACAAAAATTAGACTTACACCCCTAATTATACAAAATTAATTATTTGTAACACTTATTTTCTTTGCTCTAATATATACTATTTTTTCTTTTCAAAAAATCTTCCTGACTAAATCTATTTCAAATGAGATATTGTTGAAAGTCGTACTTAACAAAATATAAAAATTTTTGTTCCCTTTGATTCATAGAAAGGCCTAACCATTGGCCTACACAACACAATACATAGCAAGGCGTTTTAAGTTTTTTTTTTTTTTTAGCCTGTTTTGTTTGTAATGTTGAAGGAAAAATTGTATTTGATATAGTCTAGTAATATTATTGGTCATTTACACTTTTATTTTGTTCAATAATTTTGCTTTATATGCATGAATTCTGACTCTATCCTTGATTATATTCATTGTACATATTATGTCGAATAGTGACCGAGTGTAGATATAAGGTGGACCGTGCTACACTGGCTAGGTATCAAGTCCAAGTTTAAAAAATAACAAAAATTCCCATCACTCAAAAATCTTAAAATCAAAAGGAATAACAAAATAAAGTAGATTATAAAATTGACAAAACTAATTGGAAACAAATGTTTCTAATTTTTAAGATGATTAAAATAACAAACTTGGACTTTTATTTATAAGCTTGTGGAAGATTTAAGGCTTGATAGCCAGCCAATGTATATATGCCCATAAGATACAAGGTTTAGTGCTCAATCGATATGGGACATTTTAATAGAGAAAAAAACACAATATATATGATGAGAAAAATTTGTCCATGTGGACCTGAAAGCAAATAACATTTTTGTGGACTCTAAGAAATAAGAGACTTTGGTTTAGGCACTTTCTTTTTAGTGTATACTTATTTACGTTTGTACTTAGAAATTAAAGTAAAACACTTCTATTTGTAATTTCTTTTTGCAGCCGGGTTAGTGGGGAAGCCAACTGGTAATTTGGAAGGACAAAAAAAACTATATGTAAGCCACCGGAAGAAAAAAAGATTGCCAGCACCAAGTACAACATGTATTCTATTAGTGTCATCTTGTTCGAGTGGCTGACTGTGTTAGGTTTGGTGCTCTAAAAACTATGATATTGTACATATTATTAATAAATAAATAAAGTGACATTTATAATTATTTTGGTTGCTTATATATGTTATGAATACATTTATAGACATCGAGAAAATTTCATAATTATTAATATGACTATAAATTTAGCATATAAGTGTTGTATGCTTAGGGATAAAATTTATAGATAATAATCTACATAGTCCGTAATGATTAATTAAAGTTTGGGATCTTTAATTAAATATTACAAGTACGGTCCAATCTCATTTAAAATGAAATAGTCATTATCCGGGCTATTAATGTGGAGACATTAGATTGGAGGTACTTTATATAATGAGATTATATAGGACTGGACCAGATAAATTATGAATCTCTAATAATCATCCGTTACAAATAGAGTATTTAAATTTATCACTATGATGATCATATATTTGACAGTCTTAATCCTGAGTATTTATTAGACTCTTATTTATGACATTATGTTTTTTGACTTGCATGGTAATATTTGTCTAAGCACAGATCATAACTTAACATCTTAGAAACATAATCTAATAAATGGTTGGGAATAATATTATACAAATATGGAATCTATTCCTTCCCTATGGAAGTTAGAAAAATAGTTCTCTTGAGTGATAATTCAAGGTTTGAACAGTAGAGTGCTCGTTCATAATAAGATTATGAATTAATTGTTCATTAGAGAATTATTGGAACTCAAGGATAAAGATGCAATAAGAGAGGTGAACGAAAATTAAACCTAGCTCTTATTATGAACTATTTATGGAGGACTGACTTATATGTAATGATTATATCGATGGACTACTCGCTAATTTTCTTTGAGTAATTTCACTATAATCTCAAGAGTTCAGTTTCAGGTTTGTAGAGGAGTAATACTGAAACTAATAAATTTAACACATTAATTAAAGAGTTTGATTAATTGTCAAATTTATTGGAGCTTGGGTTATAGGTCCATAGGTCCCCAATACCACCTCTATAACACTATAATAGATTTATGCATATAATGAATTATACATATTTAGTTTAGAATTATTGAATTCTGAATTAATTATTTCACTCTTGAATTATCAATGTGACACAGAAAAATATTCTCTGTGACACATAATGTAATGTGATAAATATTGTCATATTTAACTGAGCATTAGTTAATTAATTAATTGATTATTTTTAAAATTTATTTTTAAATAAATGTGATTTATTTTTAAATTTATATATATATATATAGTTTTAAACCAAATCTTTTTATATATAAAAGATTTTATAATATATTAATATATATATATTAATTAAAAAAAAAGAAACGTAAAGTTACTTACGTTTCCGTTTTTTACATTACGTATATATAGATATATATGAATCGCGTTTGACGTGATTCGTTTAAAAAAAAGGGAAACGTAAAAGTAAAAGTTGGGTTTCACGTTTTTGTTTCCTTTAATATATATATATATATATATATATATATATTAAACCGAATCATGTGATTCGGTCAAATCAAATAAAAAAAAAGGAATCACAAATGTGATTCGTTGAAAAAGGACAAAGGAAAGAGGAAAGGAAAAAGAGTAACAATCATGTGAAATATATCTTTTCCTCATATATCTAAAATGGTGGTTATTTTAAATTGAAAATTAATTGAAAAATTTACTAATGGCTCATATATAAAAAGGAAGAGATAAAAGTTATCTCAAAAGTTTTTTCATTCACGTAATTTTTGCAAAATACTTAGAGAGAAAAACTAAGAGTTCTTCTCTGAAAAAAAAGGTCTGCTATCTCATGTGTTGAGTACATAGCAGATTCAGAAAAGTGTGAGGAAAATTCATTCTTGCAGTTTGTTGCCCACTCGTCTTTCCATTGGTGTGGAGGCTTAGATTGGAAGATTGTGGTGTCAAAGAGGAAAGCTAGGATACCCTGATAGTCTTCAAAAAGGTTTGTAAAATTACCTAAAGCTTTCTATAATTAAAATTATATATCTATTCCCGATGAACAAAGTTTTCATAAAATTTTTGTTTATCAACGATCCGTTCCTTCTGTTGTATTTCATATTTTAATTCCAACAAATGGCATCAGAGCGGGTTATAGAATATATAATTTTAATTAAACATGATTTTATTTTTGATAATTTCATGTTCATGATGCATGTATGTGGGCACTTTGCATCTTTGCAATTTTTTGTTCATGAGATGAATGGCTATTTAATGAATAGATTTTTGGTCGTTAATTATATGGTCCTTTTAGATTGATAATTTTATTTTTAGTTTGATTAGATCAATCTGTGTAAACCTATAAAGGGGTATAGGCTTTTTATAATTTATTATTATTATTATTATTATTATTATTTTCTCCTCTCCTTCACCTTCTACACGTGGAGAGATGAAGAAAAAGAAGTTCATTGGATCTTTTGGCCCAGTTGAGAACTTTTGGCCTATCAAATTTCAAAGGTAACCCAGCAGATTGTTGCACAATAAACCACCTGATGAAGACTGCAAAATTAGAGCAGGGAATTATGTGTAAATTACAAGAAGACCCCAGTAATTTTTTTTCTCTTATTTTTATGGGTTGTAATTTTAATTATCCAAAAGGACCCGGTGAAAATCCATTATTTATTTTCATGCTTTATTTTCATGTGATGATTGTGATAACATGTTCATTGCATTATAATATGTCATCTAGAAAAATGCCCACTTATAGTTATTGTAACATGACATGCATACACTTACATATTATTTTTTTTATAAAGGAGTTTATAAAATGATTTAATATGTGTTAGCATTAATTTAATGAGATTAAATTAATCGGATTGGTTTTATAGAATCTTAATTTATTAATCAACCAAATAATGTGAATTTAGTTTTAATAGTTAAGACTTGGTAAAATTCACATTAATTCTAAGTTCTCTAATTTTAAATTGTTTAATATTCAGTAACTTAGACAATTCATAATAAATTTAAATTTTTAAAAAATCTGGTAATTTATTTAAGTGTAAATAGAATGAGATTCTATTAGCACATAATATAATCTAGTAATTAAAAATTATTTTTATCTACTAGTTATGAAACATATGATGTTTTATAAGATAAAACACATCTTTTAAAACAATGAGTAGGAGAATGTAATATGACAATATAATCTACGGTCTCCACTATTAGTAGAACACCGTGAGATTTAGGTGGCGTCTCGCGACGCTTTGATTTCGTCCTCCCTACGGAGGGTGTCCATTTAAATCAATATCAAGTTTGGCTTCCTTGAGACAAGATTTTATAATGTATTTCAAAATTGACCTACCCTACGGCGGCAATTTTGAGTTAAGTTGTTAAAATCTAAAATAGTGGGTTACACTTATAAAGACATAATTAAATTGTTAATTATATCTTGACCAAAATTAACGGTTATTAATAAATATAGAAAATATGAGATATTTTGAATATATTTATTAATTGAAAATGTCTCAACTCAATTCATAAATAATTTGACTTACCTTACGGCAGCACTTTATTTATTAAAATTGAATAATCGTGGAATTAGTAAAATATTTTTTGTGTGTTTTTCATATGCATCATGCATCACGTTTGCTATTCCAAAACATATATTTATGATGTTTATACAACCATTTAATTTATGTTATTTTATTTATTTATTACAGCAACAATATCTAATCTAATCATCGCTATTCTCTCAAATGAAAAATTAACCAGAGATAATTTTGTCAAGTGGAAGAGTAACATGAACACTGTTCTAATTTGAGAAAGTTACAAGTTTGTCCTGACCGAGGAATGTCCTCCAGAGCCTGCTGCCAATGCTCCTCGTAATGTACGAGAAACATATGATCATTGGATCCAGGCAAACAACAAGGCCAGTTGTTTTCTTTTGGCTGGCATGTCCGACGTGATTAGGATGAAGCACGAAAGCATGGAGACTGCTTATGAGATAATGCAGTCTCTACAAGATATGTTTGGTAAACCTTCTAAAAAGGCACACCATAAAGCCGTTAAGGCAGTAATGAATGCCAAAATAAAGGCAGGGATTTCGGTCAAAGAACATGTTCTCAACATGGTTAACTATCTCCATGAGGCCGAGGTGAACGAGTAGTAATAGATGAAGCCATACAGGTGGGGATGATTTTTGAAACCCTCTTCCTTGCGTTCCTTCAGTTCAAAAGCAACTATTTCATGAACAAGCTGAAATATAACATGACTGAGTTGTTTAATGAGCTTCAAACCTTCGAGTCTATTTCGAAAGAAAAGACTAAAGAAGCTGAGGCAAATGTTGTAGAAGCTCAACCCTCCTCTTCTGCTCAAAAGAATAAGAAGAGGAAGGGAACTAAAGGAAGTGGTAAGTCTAAGAAATGAGGGCAACCTAAAAAGAACAAAAGCAACAACAACAAAAAGAGCTCAAACCAAAAGAAGCCTAAAGGAAAATGTTTCCACTGCGGCGTAATTGGGCACTAGAAGAGAAACTGCAAGAAGTATCTTCAGGAGCTCAAAGAAAAGAAAAACAACTGTAAATCAGATTTACTCATTTTAGAAGTTTGTTTAGTTGAAGATGATACTTCACCTTGGATAATTGATTCAGGGGCAACTAACCATGTTTGTTCTTCTTTGCAGATGCTTAGTTCTTCAAGGGAGCTTGCTGACAGGGAACAAATGATGAGAGTGGGAACAGGAGAGGTTGTTTCGGCAAGAGTAGTGGGAGTCGTTAAACTTTATTTTAGAAATAAGTTTTTAATTTTGGATAATGTTTATTACATTCCTTGTTTTCGTAGAAATTTGATTTCTGTTTCCAGGTTGTTTGAACAAATGTTTAATGTTTCTTTTAATAATAATTATGTTAATATTTCTAGAAATGGTTTGGATATTTGTTTTACGCATCTGGAAAATAGGCTTTACACCTTCAGGCCCAACGAAAAATCAATGCTCAATATCGAAATGTTCAAAGTTGAATAACCGAAACCCAAGAAGCAAAAGATTTCTTCTGATAATGAAACATACCTATGGCACCTTAGATTAGGTCACGTTAAGCTTGATACAATTGACAGACTAGTAAAGGAAGGTCCTTTAAAAGAGCTAAAAGTTAATTCTCCACCAGTTTGTGAATCTTGTCTTGAAGGCAAAATGACTAAGAAGCCTTTCTCTACAAAAGGCAAAAGGGCCAAGGAACCACTTGAGCTAATCCATTCGGACGTCTGCGGTCCATTGAATGTACAAGCACGTAGTGGTTACAAATATTTTGTCACATATATTGACGATTGTTCAAGGTATGGTTACATATACCTAATGCAAAGAAAATCTAAAACTTTTGGAAAGTTCAAAGAAATTCAAACAGAAGCTAAAAAGCAATTAGGAAAGACGGTGAAGAGTCTTCGATCTGATCGAGGAGGGGAATACCTTGACATTGAATTCAAGGACTATATGATAGAACATGGTATTCTATCACAACTCACCGCACCTGGAACACCACAACAAAATGGTGTTGCACAAAGAAGAAATCAAACGTTGCTTGATATGGTGAGATCCATGATCAGCTACTCATCATTACCCACTTTATTTTGGGGATATGCACTACAAACAACAGTATATCTTCTAAACATAGTTCCATCTAAGTCTATTTCAAAAACGCCTTTAGAGTTATGGAATGGTTGCAAACCTAGTGTGCGACATATTCGTATATGGGGATGTCCAGCACATGTGCTGAAAGGAAAGACCGGGAAGCTGGAATCACGTTCTGAAGTATGCTTATTTGTGGGATACCCAAAGGGAACGAGGGAAGGTTTGTTTTATAGTCCACAAGAAAAGAAAGTACTTGTATCGACAAATGTCACTTTTCTTGAGAATGATTATATGACAAACTATAAACCCCGTAGCAAAGTTGTACTTGAAAAGTTACTTTCTGATCAAATCAGACCGCAACCGACAACTGTTGTCGAAGGACAAAATGAGGAGACCACATCTCCCGATCAGAATGTCATACCACCTCGACGTAGTGGGAGGGTTGTGAGACCACATGTTCGCTACAGGGAACTTGGAGAAGCAAATATTGTTATCTCTGATAATGGTGAGGATGATCCATTGACATATCGTGATGCAATGGAAGATTCTGAGAAGGAGAAATGGCAGGAGGCTATGAATCTTGAAATGGAGTCCATGTACTCCAATTCAGTCTAGGATCTTGTAGACCTACCTAAAGGGATAAAACCCATAGGGTGCAAATGGATTTACAAGAAGAAAAGAGGAGTAGATAGGAAAGTTGAGACTTTCAAAGCTAGGCTTGTGGCAAAGGGTTATACCCAAAAGAAGGCCGTTGACTATGAAGAAACTTTCTCGCCTGTAGCTATGCTTAAATCCATTTGGATTCTTTTATCCATTGCTACTTGTCTTGATTATGAGATATGAAAAATGGATGTCAAGGCTGCCTTTTTGAATGGCTATCTTGAGGAAAGCATCTATATGATGCAACCAGAAGGGTTTGTAGTCAAATATCAAGAGCAAAAAGTTTACAAGTTGTAGAGGTCTATCTATGAACTCAAGCAAGCTTCAAGATCTTGGAACTTGAGATTTGATGAAGTGATCAAATCTTATGGTTTTGATCAAAATATTGATGAACCTTGTGTATACAAGTACATCAAAGATAAGAAGGTGGTCTTCTTAGTTCTTTATATAGATGATATCCTACTCATTGGGAATGATGTAGGCGTATTATCTGATGTAAAGAAATGGCTCGTCAACCATTTCCAAATGAAAAGATTTAGGAGAGGCAAGTTATGTTCTTGGAATCCAACTCATAAGAGATCGCAAGAACAAACTGTTGGTGCTGTCTCAGGCATCGTATATCGACAAGGTGCTTATAAGATTTTTGATGCAAAAATCCAAGAAAGGTAATTTACCTAGACGTCATGGAGTTTATCTTTCAAAAGAGTAGTGTCCTAAGACACCTCAAGAGGAAGAAAACATGAGACGGGTACCCTATGCATCTGCAGTAGGAAGTCTAATGTATACCATGTTGTGTACAAGACCTGACATTTGCTATGTGGTGGGTATAGTTAGTCGGTATCAATCCAACCCAGGATTAGATCATTGGGTAGCGGTTAAACATATTCTCAAGTATCTCAAGAGAACGAGAAACTATATGTTGGTATATTCTTGTGAGAATTTGATTCCCATTGGATATACTGATTTTGATTTTCAATCAGACAAATATACACGTAAATCTACGTCTGGATCAATGTTTAATTTTGGTGGTGGAGCCATAGTTTGGAGAAGCATCAAACAATCTTGTATTGCTGATTTTGTATTCTTGTGAGAATTTGATTCCCATTGGATATACTAATTTTGATTTTCAATCAGACAAATATACACGTAAATCTACGTCTAGATCAGTGTTTACTTTTGATGGTGGAGCCATAGTTTGGAAAAGCATCAAATAATCTTGTATTGCTGATTCAACTATGGAAGCAGAATATGTGGTTGCTTGTGAAGCAGCTAAAGAAGTTGTTTGGTTCTGTAAGTTCTTAAATGATTTGGAAGTAGTTCCAGGCATGGATAAACCACTCACACTGTATTGTGCTAACAGTGGTGCAGTGACAAATTCAAGAGAACCTAGAAGCCACAAAAGAGGAAAGCATATAGAGAGAAAATATCATTTGATTAGAGAAATAGTACATCGAGGAGATGTGGAAGTTGTTAGACATGTATGCCCTAAGGAGTAAAAATATAATACGTTTTTTGGAGACATTTTTATCAATAAAGAATTTATTCATTTATATATACCAAATCGTGTTCTCTTTACATTCATATTTGTTGAATGTATGATAAGCAAACAGTAGTCTGAGACTGTCAGTGTAAACCTTAAGAATTGGGCATATGATGGATTGATTATGCGAAAGACACGATTCTTAAGGTGACGGTCTAAAACATATGATCCGCAATCGTGGGAATAAAGTTGGGCGCTTTATTCATGTAAAGATTGTTATGTTGTCTATATCCCTTTTGGGAGATGGTTTGTCTTGACCATTGGAGTTGGACTCCGTGAATAGAAACATTGGCACGTTGTCATAGGTGACGATGTGTTGGATCGGAACATAAAGTGAATTGATTTGGATTAATAATTCTGTCTTGGCAAATCGATTCACTTTAGACAGTCATTTGTATTGTATCTTAATCCTGAGATGAATAGTGGGCCCGTTGTCTCGACTTGTGTCTTTTGATGTACCAATGGGTGACTTCCACATCTCTATAGTGGTATGCATGCCGGTACGTTGGAGGCATGGCTCTTGATAGCGTAAACTTGTTATTCATAGATATGAAATCCATAGCTCCTCTTTAGGAGTAATGATATCCTCTTATATGCGTTGTCCTGTAATTGAAAAACTAGAGCGCTCAACCATTTGGATACATAGGTGTAACCGAATGGTATACTATCTTTGGATGGTAAGTTTTCTAATGGTGAGACAATGGAACGTAAGATAAAAATAATCGGGAAGGTAAGACAGAACTTGTCCTTAAGCCGATTATGGATTATCATATGGGGATACGATATACTATGATATGTCATGGAGACTTAGCTACACGAGCTTCGTAATTCTATAAAGTTTGAGAGTGCAGCTTCAAGCTTTTAGTGGAGTAGCGTTAGAGTTGATAATTGTGAAATGTATATCTGGGATATTGGGTTTCATAATTATCATGAGCTTGAACTTTATAGGTCCATTTTGGTCCCCTTTGCTAGCTCACAAAATCCTGTAACGACACGTCGTGCTTTTCCAATAATTGGTGACTTATGTCAGATTTATCAGATTGGTTTAAAATTTGTAAGAATCAAATAATTCATGTCTGTTTATCGGTTGAATTAATTTTGTAAGAAATTAGTTCAAGATAAACTTGTTGAATTATTGTGATCAGATAATTCTTGTCTGTTTCTCGGTTGTTTTAATTTTGGACAAATTAGAACAAGATAAACTTGTAGAATTATTGTGAATTGATTTATTTTCTTAAAGATTATCTTGATAAAGTTTGTTTTGATCAGATAACTTCTCTATTGGGTTATTTGAATCAAAACTGAGACTTTATCCTTTAGAATCTCGGGTGAAAAATAAAAGATTCGTGGAGATTTTTTCTCGGGAGTTCGGCCTGCCGAATGACGTGGTCGGCCTGTATAAAATAAGTAAACAAAGATGCAAAACTTGCCAAAGAATTTATTCACTGCAAATACGGACAGGAGTAGATTTCTAATTAGGCAAATGTTTGTTTGCTAAGAGGGGACAGAAAATAATAAGGCGGAAGAAAGCAAAAAACCAAGGGTTGTTTAAAAAAAAAAAAAAGATGACATTTCTTTTATATTGGTTGCTAGAAGAGAAAAATAGCAAGGAACATGTCTATGTACTTACAATTTTATTATTATACGTCTATACGAAATGAGGGAGTTAAGTGTAACTAAGGGAAATAACATTGTTTCAGGAGGGAAAAAAAGAGAGGAAATATTCCATGTGTTTTCATTAACATTTTTTCCCCAATTGAGAAAAATGGAAGCCCCATAGATTTCTCAAATTTCTCTCCTAATCAGAAGTTTGGTGTTGTTTTCTTTTTCTGTTTTCAGAAAAAAAGGCATTGAACAAAATACTTAGAAAAAGATTACAAAAAAAAAAAAAATATATATATATAATATATATATATATATATATATATAGATACACACACACAAGGAGTAAATAGGGTTTTAGCTAAAGAAGAGAACAATTGGATTATAGTATAGTAGTACTTAAAGACGAAATGATTTAATGAAATTGAAAAACACAATAGTCTTGGGGTGGTGTTTGGTACGTGGGGTCTAACCGTTTGAACTCAAATTAAACTGGCATTTTGTAAATATGATAAAGCAAAGATTCAAAGCAATAAATATGATTTAAAATGGTCAAAATTTCTCGGTTTTAAAAACTTTCAACAGAAGCAAGAGTTTTATAACGGACGGCTAATACTAAAAGTTCATAGCAATATGCATGGTGAGAGATGATAAGAGTGAAATAAATGATAAGCATTAGTTCTCAAAATTAAGTACAATAATGCACAGTCAACAGCAAAAAGAACATCTAGAAGGTTCAAAGGTACGTATTTGAAAATTGAAATACCTTTTTGGTTTAAGCAATAGTAATATCAAGATATGAATTTTAAGCAGTATTTGGATATTGAATAGTTTCAGGTGTACTTTTGGAAGACCACATTCAAAATGTAAACTAAAAAAAAGACACGAATGTTACATTCAAAGGTAAATAAAAAAAACTAAATACAAAGTACCGATATCAAGTTGATATTTCTGCAAAATTTTTATAAGATTTTGATGATGTTTTGTTATTGGGGAATACTAAGGTCATTCTTTTTGACACTGAATTTGTGACTCTTATCTTCTTCTTTTGCTACATATCATCACACTTTCCAATAAAAATAGAACATAACTATAAACAATGATTTTGCCTTTTATTACAATCGTGCCACTCTCTAATAGTATATTTGGTATTTACCCTTTCTTTTTTGACAATAATATATTTACCTTGTTACTCCTTAAAAAAATAATGAATTCCTCACTTTCTTTTTAGCATTATTATATATTATAACGTTGTTTTTTTAGACAATTACAACTGTGTTTGCTTTTTTCTTCGATTCGTTTTTCAATGTATAAATGACTTGTAGTAATTAAATAGCTTTCCGATATTTGTCAATATTATTATATATATGTACATACAGGAAAATACAATTTGCTTACTTATTGATCAGTATGCATATACATATACATATACATATACTATACGTGGTCGGAACGTTATATATATATACTCAAAAAAATCCCTATATGCTTTAAAAATAATTGTTATATTACAACATTATATGACGTACATATTTTCTTTTTTTTTTTTTTGGGAAAAAAAACTACTTTTCTATTAATTTAAACTAATCTTGTAATAAATTTGAACAAACTATCTTTTTACTGATAAAAAATATAGAGTGTCAAAGTTGTAATAAATGGTAAAAACATGGTTTGTAGTTATCCATTATTGTTATTAAAAAGTACGATGACAAGTGACAAAAGAAGAAGACAGAGAATGATAAAAGAGATTGTCAAGGATCATAGCATTCCTCTTTGTCATTTACAACTGCTGTTCACGGGTGATGTTTTCATATTGTATTTATTCGTATATTTTAACAGAATTTATAGTTATTATGCAGAAAAAAAATACTATAGTACTATTTCCACCTTGGTACTTTAAAAAGACGAAAATTTCTGTGAAAATATATATACAGAAGTTTTTCACACCTTTAATTGCCCCACAGTCAGTCGCTTTAAAGTATTTTTCAGTTTTTTTTTTAAATTTAATGAGGATGGAATAAATATGAGGTTCAATTCAAATTTTAAAGCTACGTTGTATTTTATAAGTCTCAAAATAGCTAAGTCGTACGTATTCTGAATATTGATAGCGTCTTTTTTTTTTTGAAGGTCCCTGGTATAACATGAACGTTCTTATTAAAAAATAAAAATAAAAAAATAAAAATTGATTAGATGCACATATGAAAAGTTGATCAATTTCGAGTGCTTAATTATAAACTGATAATAATCCTGTCAAAACACTTAATCCATGGAAATAATATGCAAGTACAGATTAGGAAAATGTCCACTATTATGAGCTTGCATTGTATATAACTCATCAACTCTTACACATAATTCCTTGTGCTTAACCACAGTAAATGAAGAAGATAATATTGGAAGATGCACAATTGCTTACCGAAGGCTTATTTATGGGGCGTCTACGAATTCAGTTCAAACTAATAAATTAAAATAAAAATAATGTGACAATTTAAGTTTAATGAAAAAATATATTATATTTAACTTGCTTTATACTGCAAACACCTTTTCACTAATGTCAACAGATGGAAATATAACGCCCCCAAATTTATTTAATGTTAATGTAATATAAATGATGAATTAGTGTGCCATAATTAATGTTTTAACATTAATTAGATTATTTGGTTGGATTTTAAATTTTTGGTTGTTTTGTTAAATTGATGCATTCAAATGATTTCTTATTGTTTTAAAATGATGTTTTGAGTTTTAAAACACAACAATTTGTAAAATGTTAAAAATACTCCGTTTTACAAAACCGTGGGCGGCATATGGTTTTCGCACAGTAAAACCGTCCACCGATTTTCTCTATTTAATTCTCTCTCTCCCTCCTCTCTCCTCACTCTCCCTGATCTCTCTCTCTCTCCTCTCTCCCACCCGTGAGCTCTCTCACTCTCTCTCTCTCGGCTTCTCTCATTTTCTCTTAATTCTCTCTCAAAATTTTTGAAAGAAATTCGAATCCAAGCTTCGGGTTAGCAAGGAGGAAGCTTGGGGACGTGATTTGACAACTGAGAATGCGGATTGAAGCTTCGATTCGAGGTTAGATTTGAAATTTCTAAACTTTTCCAAAATTTTTAATTTTGTGCATTTTTGAAATCTAGGTTTGTTTAAGCTTAGAAAACCGTGGATTTGAGTTAAATGAACTTAGAACAACAAGAATCTAAGCTTAGATTGAAGAAAAACAGATTGAATTCAAGATTTTTTATTTTTCTCCCTATTTTTATATTTTTGGATTTTTGAGATTTTTGTATTTGAATCTTGTTTAAATGAGTTTTAAAGTGTCTAGATATGTTTTCCTATCAACTATGAATGTTTTCTATGCCTGGGATTTGAGAAAAACATGTTATAATCAAGATTTGAGTTTTGGGGAAATCGTAACCCGTGGCTGGAATTTCTGGGTTTTCCCAGTTCGACAGGCCGAAGTGCGTGTTCGGCAGGCGGAACAAGGATCGGCAAGCCGGTGTTCTTCAGTCTGGGAGGCCGAACCTGGAAATTGTTCGGCCGACCAAACTTTGCTACCGGCAGGCCGAACTGTGCAGTTCGGCAGGCCGAAGCAGGGAGTCCGGCAGGCCGACCGAGGCATGAAAAATTTTATGATTTTCACCCGTTTTCACTGTTTTGAACCCTGATTTAAATCCCAACCTTATAGAATGATTTTAATGATACAAATGGCACACTAGGACATCATGAAATGGTTTAGTAACATAGAATGTCTCGAACTAGATATTGATCGACTTAGTTTGTATCTAGGATCGTTCGTGGTTCCGCGGAGCTAACGTATAGCGGACCGGGATTACGGTGTGGGGCACCGGCACGAGTATTGAGGTAGGACTTCTATCCTATTTCTTTGGTAGCCTGGTTTTGAAATGATTTGGCTTGAAAATGATTTCTATTAAAATGTTTTCAACGGTGTTTGAAAATGGATTTATCGGTTATATTTTAATATACCGTGATCTAAAATGAACTTCATAATGAATGTAATTGACAACACTCGGTAATTGGGTTTTGAATGATAATGAAAATAAACATATAGGCATGATGCCATATCAGAGATCGGGTCGTGTAGAGATCGACCTTGGGGGCAGGTCCCGAAACCCAGCTGGGCCACTACGGTGGTGATATCATGGTTTGCCTAGGAAAAGAAAAATGGTATTTCTGATTGTGTGAGTAGACTGTTCTGGGTCAGGACGGTTCTACTCAAATTATCTATTTATTTATTTAAAGTTTTCTTTTGAGTACTCCTAACAATGAAATGTTTCTTTAAATTAAATTATTTTATAAAACCTAGTCCTACTGAGCCTTTCGCTCACATTTTATTTGTTTTAAATTTCCCCCTCTAGGTGGTTTCCCATTTAGGTTTGGAGAGGATTCTTCGGACCGAACTCAGGAGCAATAGGAGGATTGATTTATATTTTGTATTATTTAATCAAGGCATGTAAGAGTTAACTTTATTTGTACTTGGACTATAATTGTATTTATGATATTGTCAGAACCATGTGTGTGCACAAGTTGTGGGTTGTGAAACCCATACCGCGGTTCTTTATTAAATTTTTTTTATTATTACTTGCTTAATATTTATAAATTCTTTTATAAAAATGTGGTGGAAATCTTCTTATTTCTCACTTAATTTGATCATTAAACCATTGGTTTTAATTAAATTCTCTTTTAATTAATCTAAATAATCCGCTACGTTACCTCCCGTACTTTGAGGCATGACAGGAAAGGACATTTTACTAATTTTTGTTTTGAAAGTAAGATTTTATTCCAATAGAAGTGAAACATAAATGTGGCCGAACATGTAATAGAAGACATGACCCTCAATACAAATCAAGACTATAAGTATAAGCAAATCAAGCACAAATCAAAGGGCGAAAGTGTATGTTAAAGACTTGAATATACATAAAGCAGTTCGACACAGAAACAACAAGCACATATATTATGCTTTTTAAACAGACTCTCAATAGTTGATAGATAAATATCTACACAAACATGTAACACTTCCAAATTTAATTAAGTGTTATTAGTGTGTAAAATAATAGATTAGTGTGTTCAAATTGTAATTTGACTTTAATCTACTTATTTGTAATGATTTTCTAATCAATTTGATTTTGAATAATTTTTTATTATTTTTATTTGTTGTTTTGAATTTTGAAATAAAACAATTTCATAAATACCAGATATATTCCTTTTGGAAAACCATGCACTGGACATGGTTTCCTAGCTTGAGAAAACTACTCTTCTCCCCTCTATTTATTTCACTCTCCCTCTCCTCACTCTCTCATTCTCTCTTCAGACTCTCTCTTTCTCTCTTTTTCTTCCCGTTTCTCTCTTCTCTCCCTCATTTTGATTCAAAAATTTTAGAGCTCAAACCCTAAATCTCAGTTAGATTGGAAGCTTAGAGACTCGACAGAGCATTCACAAACTTGATTTCAAGCTCGGATTCAAGGTTAGTTTAACTTTTTTTCAAATTTCAAACTTTTGTCCCAAACTTTGATTTTTCTTTGAATATTGAAATTTGAGCTTGTTTTAGCTTAGAAAACCTTTCTATCTAGAAACCAAGCTTGATTGGACGAAATCAAGCTAACCAAGTTTTTCCTCTTTTTCTCTATTTTTGGATTTCTTTAAAAAATTTTATGAAAATCTTGTTTAAAAGTGTTTAAATGTGTTCTAGCATGTTTATTTATCATTTATGAATGTTTATATGCTCTAGGAACTGAGAAAACATGTTGGAAATGAGATTTTGAGCTCGGGGAGGCCGAGACTCAAAATCTAAAAATTTCTAGATTGTTCCAATTTGACAGGCCGATCTTGAGCATCGACAGGCCGGACTCATGAGTTCGGCATGCCGGACTATTGTCGGTAGGCTAAACCTGGGGACAGTTCGGCAGGCTGATCCTATATGGCCAACAGGCCGAACTGAGAAGTTCGACAGACCAGACTAGGGAGTTCGGTATTTCGATCGAGTTTCATAAAAAATGACCTTTTTCACCTGTTTTTATCTGTTTTAAACTTAGATAAAGACTTTAATTTTATAGTACGATTTTCTGAACTTTAATAGCACACTAAGGCACTATAAGATAGCATTGTAGAGTAGAATACTCTAAGATAGATATTAATGAACCTAGTTTATATTTAAGATTGTTCGTGGTTCCATGAGCTAATGTATAGAAGATTGGGATTGTGGTGTTGAATATTGGTGCAAGACATCGAGGTAGAACTTCTACCCCTCCTTTGGTAGCCATGTTTTCAAAAGGATTTTGGCCACAAAAATTATTTCTTCAAGATGTTTTCGGGAAAATGATTGATAATGATTTATTTATGTCTTCATGAGTTATTGTACAATGGAATGAATATAATGAACCTGCATAATGAATATAAATAAACTCACTCAGTAAAATGAGACTTGGATAATGATAAAAATGCATACATGAGCATGATGCCATACTTAGAGATCGGGTCGTATAGAGTGCGACCTTCGAGGTAGGATCCCAAAACACAACTGGGCCACTACAGCAGTGATATCTATGGTTTGCCCAAGAAAAGATAATGAGATCATTTCTGGACGAACAATGAACTGTTTTTGGTAAGAATAATTTAATTGAATTTATTTACTTACTGTGTTTTCTAAATATTTTTCCTGAAATAATAAGTTTTATATGTCAATTAAATATTTTCAAGGCTTTGTCCTACTGAGCTCTTTGCTCACATTTTACTGGTTTTAAACCTTCCCCACTATAGGTGGAATCCATCTTAGGACTAACTTGGAGACTTCTGAATGAACTCGTGAGCAGTAGGGAATTTGGTTAGGTACCTATTTGATTAATTCAAGACATGTAATACTTCAATTCCCTTTTCTCATATTGGACTATAGGTTGTAATTCGATTATTGTCGCTACTATGTGTGTGTACTAATATAGGTCAGGTGAGGCCCAATCCATACTTATTTGCTTTTACTGTTTTATTTTGATTTTATCTGCTTTTATTATTTCGATAAGTGATTTAAAAAGTTTTAAATAAATCATGTTTTTTATAACCAACTAACTTCTTTAATTGGTGATTTTAATAAAATTTTGATTTAATTAACTTAATAAATTGATTTAATTATCTTAATTAATTTATCACGTATCTTTTGGATTTTAGGACGTGACAAAACAAGAGCAATAACAATACAACATGAAGGTCCCAACCATAATGTAAACAAAGTAACCAAACACCACAAAGAGTTTTAGGTAAGGCAGACTAATATTGGAAGTGCTATAACATCACAAATTTAATGTTCACATGTGATATTTAATAAGTCGGTTGGCAATTTGCCCTGGCCCTTAGACCCTTCAAATGCCCTCTCTAGTTTTGGCCGTAGCATATTTTTGTTTTTTGGTGCTAACCATCGACATTAATGGTGAGGATCATGGGGAAAATTTCCCTCAAAGTCAAACTGGGAAGTACCGAAGGCCCTCACTTTTTAAATGTTCTAATTAATTTTTAACAACATTTCTGACACAATGGTTAATGATCTGACCGGCCAACGTTTACTAGTACTGGCAGCCCGATGCCATGTTTGTGCATTTCAAAGCAAGCTTAAACATAACGTACAGAAGTCGCTGTCGCTGGGATGTGTTTATCCTAAGTTGGATCTTGACAAAAGGTTTTGAGAAGAAGTCTTTTTAAATAAATGATTTTTTTCATCAAAAATTAAGTTTTTTAGATAAAAAAATTTAATTTTTTTTTATCTTATTGAGGTTTTTTTTATTATAATTTTATTCTTTTTTTTGAAAAAATTAAAACAATTTTTCTGTGTAAAAAAATTTATTTTTAAATACAAAAAAACCATTTCTCCAATTGAATTTTTTCTTCCCTTTTTTCAAATTTTTGCTCTAATAATTTGTCATGAGTTTAAACAGCATAAAACTCAGTCAACAACTTATATCAATCTTTTTCAAGGACATTCTTCAGCCCCCCAACCCAACCCCCCCCCCCCCCACCCCCCCCCCCTCTCTCTCTATATATATATATATATTTACACACATATATAGCGTAGATATGTATTTACCAGTTTAAAGGGTATGCATGATCACGTCAATGTTATAGTAATTCATTCTCAAGTACAAATAAATTTGCTTGTGGTGTTCTAAGTAGCAGTCTCAATTGATCGTATATAATATTGCTATATTTTAGATATTACCGAACGTCTTTTAATTGTTATTAACTATAAACTGCGATGATCTATATTTATAGAGTAACTTTTTTTTTTTCACTTTTACAGAATTTATAATTTATGGCGTATGTATATATAAATAACATTTTGGCTAGCTAATATAGATCAATTTAGAAGTAAAATTGAAAATTTAATTCGGAAAAATGAGCAAACTGAAAAATTTACATTTCATCAGCATATATTCTTCTTCTTCTTCCTCTCTTATCACCTTGTATATTTAATTTCATGTGTGTGTGTATATATGTACATATAAACATAGTGACAAGAGACTAATGATCGTGATATTAATTTTTCCATGCATGTTTGGATTCAAAGAAAATGTGGAAGTTGAAGGTAGCTGAAAGCAGTCCATGGCTGATCACCGTGAACAATCACGTTGGTCGACGATTCTGGGAATTTGATCCAGACGCCGGAACACAGGAAGAACTTGATCTGATCGAGCAATTTCGTAAAGAATACAAGGAAAACCGGTTCAAGAAA
Organism: Artocarpus heterophyllus; assembly: GCA_025403435.1. NCBI lineage: Eukaryota > Viridiplantae > Streptophyta > Magnoliopsida > Rosales > Moraceae > Artocarpus > Artocarpus heterophyllus. Next base: position 5,747,343 of record CM046345.1, read on the forward strand.
AGACAAGCGGATGATCTTTTAATGAGAATGCAGGTACACTTGCGCATTAGAGATGTTCCGTTTGGAACTTTTTTTTTTTTTTTTTGGAAACCTTTTTGCATGTTCTTAACACAAAAATTTAAAAAATACTCTAAACATCATTCCTTAAATTGAAAATACCATCAAACGGTTGGTTTCTTTCTTGCTTAGTTAAATGAATATGTTTGATTGTGGTTTTTTGTTTTTGTTTTAGAGAAGAGAACATGAAGATTTAATATAGCATAGCAATATATTTATATTCACATTTTAAGGATTAGAAAAATACATTTTTTTAAATGAAAATTACAATTACATTTGAACATTTCTAAGATATTTTTGTACAAGAACCAACTTTCCTCTAAGTATCAAGGGTGCTGAGCTCTAGGAATTGGCAGCCACTCAAAAAGACCAACCTTATACCACGTGCCAACCTTAGATAAGTGAATATATATATAAAACATGAAATATTGAAGTGCTTGATTTGAAGCTTAAGGATGCTACAGGAGACAAAAAATGTAAAAAGTTGCTCATGCAAATATTGTGACAAACTGAATGCATAAATTATAACTAAAAGTTTTGCTAAAAATTATTATGACTAAAAGTCTATTTTTTTGTAGTGTTGTACTGATTCCAATTCTTCCTCTCTTTCTTTTGTTGAGGAAAAGGAAACAAAAAAAAAAAAAGGCATAAAGATTTCTATGGTTTACAATTATTTTAAGTCTAGCCAAAACAAAAAGTGGCATATATAGAGAATGGCAAACAACAAGTAGGTTTAATGTAAGTTTGTTAAATTTATTGTTATATTAATAATTATCAAAGTGAATTGATTCAATTATATAGAATTATCAAAGAAAGCAATTATATTTTACATCGCGTTCGATACATGTCCACCATTAAGGTACATATTAATATACTTCTATTTGGACTAGTTCCTATTCAAAATAGCCAAGATAAACTATCTCTTCAAACATTGCAAGGGACATCTGTTACAATTTTATTAAGAACAAATCTTTATGCATATAAACCTTATATATACATGATTCAAGAGTTAATATTAATAGTTTTGGGACTTTAATTTGCTTGAAAGATGATCAACAATATGAATGTATAAAATAATTAAAAATACTTCATTGATCTATGTCATAAATGCATCCAATGTATTTTATTCGTAGGGCACTATTCTCAACGCCTATCTCTCCATTTATTTAAAAAATTATTTTAATATAGTTGCAAATTAACTGACAATATTTTGTCACCTTTTTTTTTTTCTAATAGAGAAGAAATTCACAGTTCAAGTTTAAAGATTAATCAAAGTGAAAAGAAAGTTAACATTGCAAAAAATGAGGGAAAAAAGAAAATCCAGACTGTTGTTCCTTAAATTAACTTTTACATTTTTCTAGTTGTCTCCTCTTTTCATTTATGGATTATTTTTTTTTAAACATTTTCTATATTGATTAATCTTTCAATGTTTAAATTAACTCACAGCTAAGAAAGGAGAATCCGATCAATCCAACCGAACCACCAGTAAAAGTTAAGGAAAGTGAGGAGATCACAGAGCAAGCAGTGATGATCACAATAAGAAGGGCTCTCAGCTTCTTTTCCTCTATTCAAGCTCACGACGGTCATTGGCCTACTGAATTTGATGGTGCACTGTTTCACCTTCCTCATATGGTAACAAAATTTATTCTCATTAATTTAAAGCTCACACATGTACTGATTTTCATTGTCAATTGAGAGAATTAGTAGTCCTTTTTGGAGCTGATTGCTTCTCAAAGATTCATTCGTTTAATTAATGTCCTTAAAAAGTGCATGTTATAACATGTGTCATTTCATATGTCATTTTGTACGTAAAACATAGGTTATATGTCGGATCGAACCCTACAAACCAGCGTAAAACCCCTCTTCGACCCCCTCCCATAACTAGGCAGCTGTAATTAGTTTAAAAATTTACATTTGCACCTATTAGATTAGTTGATGTTTCATGCAGCTCTATAAGAGTCAAGTATTCCGTGGATAATTGCTTTAATTATTTCATTTGTGATTAAATACTAACAGTGATTATCTCATATACTAAAACGCATAATCATGATCTGTGGTAATTGTTATGACTATTGGGGGAAAAAATCTAATGTGATCACGATAACAAAAAAGTTATAGGTTTTAATTTTTTCAAATTGAAATCAATGCTATGCAATTTTAGTGCTTATATAAAAAGTAACCACCATACTACAGATTCACACGAACTCCACTCAGAACCTAACATTTCGTACGGTGTTAGATATATTTTTGCCATATTGTCCTAAATATTAACCCTTCACTAATGAATAATGTTACAACCTGTGTCTGTATACATGCATGAACATATATATATATATATAGCACAAAAAACGGGTACAAGTTTCTGGTGATTCGTTTGAGATGACAGATTATTTGATGAGCAACACTACTTGTTCTTATAGGTTATAGCACCACCTTCGTATGAACCGTAAATAGATCTCAGAAATGGGACCCATCTTATTGAATTACAAAATATTTTTTTATATGATACAAAATGCAGGTAATATCCTCATACATAACTGGAGCAATTACTGTGGCTTTTGGACCGGAACTCCGAAAGGAAATAATTCGCTACGTTTACAATCACCAGGCATGTTACATGATAGAGCTGTTTCGTTAAAATTTTAGGAATGTCTAGAAATACACTGGATCTAACAATATAACAAACATTGTCCATTATATATCTGATTTCTTCTTCTTTTTCCTTTTTATTTTTTTATTTTTTTTTAATGTGACAGAACGAGGATGGAGGTTGGGGATTACACACAGAAGGTCATAGCACAATGCTTTGTTCTGCGGAGAACTATATTGCGTTGCGGTTGTTGGGAGAAGGTCCTGATGATGGTGAGGATAGGGCTATGGCTAGGGCAAGAAAATGGATTCTCGACCGTGGCGGGGCTGTCGGAATCCCATCATGGGGAAAGTTTTGGCTCACAGTATGAACACCTATCTTTAGCATTATATCTTTTATATGTTATTTTGAAAAAAAAAATTATGATACTAACAATAAATACTATTATTTTAACTGTTTGATTAACTTATAATAACACATGCATTTTTGTCCTATCTTAACAGTTCTATATTGAGTTTTATCTCTGTATGTTTATTGTTTGCCGAATAGCATGAGACTAACGTCTCAATCTATTTGTTAGCAATGTATAACAATGTATATATATATACATATATATATATATATATATATCTATTTCCTTCAACGATAAGGGAAACAAAATAGAAAACTAGTACGTACATATAATTCGTGGCCAATTGGTATTGTTTTAACCTTCAAGTAATTTCGACGTAATATTTTGGTTTCTTCTTTTTTTTTTTTAAATAAATGACGGGATCAAATTTATTGATAATAAAGAAAATTGCAAAAGAAATATTGATTAAAATAAGAAAATTAGGCCATGGATTATATACATAGTAATTTTTTTAGAAACCTTATAAAGAGCCTACACCAAAAGGTTGGAGATTGAAATTACAATCACATGGAAGAAAAAAGGGGAGAAAATTAGGCAATATGCTTCCCTTTAACCCACAGAGCCTTAGTTTCATTCATTTCTTTTAAAATTATGTTACTCTACATAAGAAAGGAAAATATTACGCCTTTCTTTTAGAATTATGCTCATCCATTATTTTCTCTTATTTTTTTCTCTTAATATTTTCTCCAATTTTCTCTTATCAATATTTACATAATAAAAAAGAATATTGGGGAAAAAATCTTATAGTGTCTAAAAAAATACATAAATCTTTATGCTCACTCACTGGGGGACATATCTCCAGATAATTCACAAAAATAAAACAAGTCTTAAGGTGTTTTTCATTAACAATCTAATATTCTTTTGTCTCATTTGACATATATAGGTTCTTGGCGTATACGAGTGGTCAGGCTGCAATCCAATACCCCCAGAACTTTTTCTTTTTCCAAAGACGTTTTTCATTAATCCAGGTTTAATTGGAGATAATAACCTAATTCCTTTTAAAGTCCATTTTTTTTAATACAAGTTTACAGTAGTACTTTTCAACAATCAATTATTTGATGAAACGCAGGCAAAATGTTAGTCATAGCTCGTTCGATCTATTTGCCTATGTCATACTTATATGGGAAGAGATTTGCTGGTCCTATCACGGAATTGGTTCAATCACTAAGGGAAGAACTCTACACAAAGCCATACAATGAAATAAATTGGAATAAAGCTCGAAACATGGTTGCGAAGGTTGGTGATGCAAACTCTAATATCAGTTGTCTTCTCTCGTTATTTATTTAGTAAAAAGAATTATGCTAACTTTATTATATACCTATAACCTAATTGTGCTTTTACAGGAGGATCTCTTTTGTCGGCATTTTTTGGTGCAAGATCTGTTTTGGGGATTTCTTTATCACTTTGTAGAGCCAATTCTTGTTCATTGGCCATTTTCTATGTTAAGAGAGAAGGCACTTAAATTTGTTGTGGAATTTCTACATTATGAGGATACAATTACCAGATATATATCCACGACAAGTGAAGGAAAGGTACGTACGTGATTTAGGCCAAACCATTTTTTTTTTTTCCTCAGAAATTTTGATTGATCGCTTATTCCCTCATGTAGATGTTGAGTATGCTTGCTTGTTGGGTTGAGGATCCAAATTCAGAAGCATACAAGTATCACCTAGCTAGAATCCCAGAATTTTTTTGGGTTTCTGAAGATGGAGCCAAGTGTCAGGTTTCCAAGCTATTCATCAACATGCACCTTTAATTAGTGAGAAATTGCAGTAAATAGCATTTTTTAACTTAGAGAAATAAATAACATGTTTTTAGCGTATTTACCGAATAAATTATTTATTGTCTTTTATATTAATTAAGATGTAAGTAATTTATTCACCATGTACTTACAGTAGAGGTATGATATGCACCTCAAATGTTTTAAAAAATAATTTAAAAAGTTTCAAAAATGTTATCTGTTCCCCCCTTAATTAATATGTATAGAAATCTTTTGGAAAAGAGAGAGAGAGAGAAATACCACAATAACCACCTCGTTATCATATAATGAAAGAACATATGCAATTAATCCCCAATTTTCTACTACTTAAAATTATTATATGATAAGATCGATATATGAGAATATTTACGTGTACTACAAATATAGGAATTTATATATGTACTATAATATTTCAGGGTAATGGTCCCCAAACATGGGATGTAGCTCTAGCAGTTCAAGCAATCATTTCATGTAATCTGAACGAAGAGTATGGGCCAACACTTGGAAAAGCACATGAATTCTTAAAGGCTTCACAGGTACAATAAGTGTGTTTGAAAATGATAGCTGGAACCAAAATTTTAATTCAAACCAATTTTATGATAATATTTTTTCTTATGAAAATTAGTTACTACAGTATTTTATTTAAATTTTTAGTCCAAACTGTATTTTCAAACTCCTTCAATTATGTATAATTGATCGATTGATCAATTACTCTAATATTATATACGTATGCATATCAATCTCTCTCTCTCTCTCTCTCTCTCTCTCTTATACCATTCCCATATACCCAGGTTCGTGAAAACTTCAGTCATATATTATATAGACACATGTCTAAAGGAGGGTGGCCCTTTAGTACTGCTGACCAAGGTATAGTAGTCTCCGATTGCACTGGGGAAGGACTAAAGGTAAAATGGCAAGTCCATTATAACTCATTGTCTATATGTTCTTTTACTTCTTCTCATTCTTGTTTTTGTTTTTGTGTTTCTTTAAGTGTGAAAGAAAATGACTAATATCAGAAGCAACTAACACTTCCCAACTAGATTGTTATCCAGTTGCAAATTCATCCTCTGTTAAAATCTCCACTCAAATTTATTAAGTAGAAATGAAAACTAAGAAAGATGTCATAGGAAAAAGAGACTATTATTATAGGGAAAATATTTATAGTTTCCGTTTATTTATTTATATCAAATTTCGTTAGGAAATTATTAACTTGATTTTGACAGATTTATTAGCCTTGGTAACTTATCCAATTCCGTACTTATAATATTTATTTATATGGAGTCTAGTATGTGAATGCAGGTTTAATACCATACCACATTAAATCTTTTTTTGTCTTTTTCTTTATTTTATTTTCTTATTTTTATCTACCTCATTGGGAAATAAAAAAGAAAGCAAAAAGAAAACAAATGCAAAGAGACATTTTCAAATAAAGGCGATTTCGAATTTAATGGGATTCAAAAGAAAAAAATAAATTGAAGACGTCCAGGCATAAAAGTGTAGTTATGAAAATATTTTATGCACCTGATTCTGGCATTATTATTATTATTTTTTCCATTTATAGGCTACACTCTTGCTCTCACAAATTTCGCCAGCCCTAGTTGGTGAGAAATTGGACCTTGAGTGTTTCTATGATGCTGTAAATCTCTTGCTTTCCTATCAGGTAAGAATTTAGCAAATATTTGCACATATATAGAATCCCATCTTTTGATATGTACTTGTTTTATTTTCAATATTGGTAAATAAATTTGTAGTTTATTAACTTTTTTTTTCTTTTCATATTAATTATTTATTAATTTTTTCTTTTCATTTTAATTATTTATTGATCTTTTTTCATTTCATCTTAATTTCAGAGCAGCAATGGTGGTTTTACCGCTTGGGAACCCCAAAGAGGATCTCGTTGGTTAGAGGTGTTGCTTACGATTAACTAAAAAAGTAGTTTCTATTCATAAAAATAAGTAATTGATTAGATAAATATTATTATGGATGAAAATTTGCTACACAATTAATTAGTAGAGCATTTTTTTTTTGTTAAAAAAAAAAAATAGAGCATTTAACAATGTACTTATACCTTCACTCTCCTGCAGAAGTTGAATCCCATGGAGTTCCTTAAAAATACTTTTATCGAGCGAGAGTAAGATTTCTTGGCAAAAATTGAAATTACAAAAAAGAGAGAAAATCTCTAGTTTAATTATCTATTTTTTTTTTCTCTCTCTCTTTAAAATCGAGTGTGGTCTCATTTCAGATATGTAGAGTGCACTTCCTCAGTGATTCAGAGTCTGGCACTTTTTAGGAAACTATATCCAAAACATCGAGGAAAGGAAATAGATAGTTGTTTATTAAGAGGAATACGTTACATTGAAAACACACAAAATCCAGATGGTTCATGGTAAGAATAATTCCACCTTTCTATTTTAAAAGAATAACTCTCGATGTAATTTTTTTTATTCTTATTAATTAATTTTTTTAAGATACAAAAATAAAACCATCAGAATTCGAATTCTGGTGAATACTCGCACGCATTCACGCACCCAACTATCTGAACTAGTCTCGAGTGACATTCTTGATTAAAATATTGTTTCCTCATTATGAAAACAAAGGCATTTTCTCTAATTGTATATTAGCAGGGAAAGAGTAGACTAGTTTTCTCTATGGTAAATATTTTATACAATGTTTAAAATAGATAATGACTTAATTAATCTTTGCATACATTGGTATGTGTTATAATCAACAGGTATGGTCATTGGGGAATTTGTTACACATACGCTACATGGTTTGGCGTAGAGGGGTTGGCAGCTTGTGGAAAAAACTACAACAACAGTCCTGCCTTGCAAAAAGCTTGTAAATTTCTACTCTCAAAGCAACTACCGGATGGTGGATGGGGAGAAAGCTACCTTTCATGTCGAAATGAGGTAATTGGAAGTACTCTATCATATAATAATAATTCTCGAGTAAGTTTCCTATTTAGCCAAATAAAAGATAAGATCAACAGAAGTTCTCAGATTTTATTGGAAGCCATAGATTCTATCTCAACATTATAGCCTTGTTTTAGAGGTCTGCATTCCAAGGACAAAGTCAAGTTCTCGGGTTCGAGACAAGAGGATAGCTCGCAATCCTCGTGTCTCGGGTCTTGGTCTCGAGACAAGAGGGATAGCTCGCTATTCACTATCCTTGGGCCCGGAAAGCCAAGTCCTAGTACTTAATTGCTGTTTATTATTCACAAAGAAAGCAAAATTATTTGCAGTCATATTAAAGAATAATTCCCTTTTTTCCTTTCATAAGATGGTTATACTATGAAACAGGTGTATACTAATTTAGAAGGCAACCGTTCAAATTTGGTCCAAACTTCATGGGCATTGTTATCCCTCATTGCTGCTGGGCAGGTGAGTGAAATCTTGATATATACAGGCGCTATATGATTCTTAAGTTTTTTTTTTTTTTAACACTTGTGTATCTTAAATTTTTCGTGAATATTTGGCATTAGACTTTCATTTCTAGCTCTTTTTCCCCTCCAATTAATTTGATTCTTAAATTTCCTAGAGAGTAGAAGTTATCAGGAGAATTTTGCTGTTTTTATTAGGAGATTACATGTTATATTCAAGAAAAATGTTCTATTCGTATCATGGTGTTTTTAATGCTTATCTCTTAAATCTATCTGATATTAATGTAACAGTAAAATAATTTCTTGATATTTTTGAGAATAACATTTTTATCATTTAGCATGCTAGAAATTCCAATTTATAATTTATACTAGCACTATAATACACACACAAAAGTAATTATGAAGTGTTAAATATGTTCTAATAAAATTGAAAAAAAAGTAGTACCCTTTGTAAAGCCATACGGCTAATCTTTACTTAGGAAGTGTGTTGAAAGTTACTTTTCAATATAATATATGTAATATCTTAAGTAAGAATTTATTTGTTAATTTAGGCTGCGAGAGATCCAACGCCCATACATCATGGAATAAGGTTGTTGCTTAATGCACAAATAGAAGATGGCGATTTTCCTCAACAGGTATGATCTGTGTATGCTCTAGAAAAAAGAAAAGAAAAAAAGAGCAAAAGAACAAAGAAAATTAATCCCTACATTTATTTTTCAACCATTTAGTCTTAAATTTTTTAGCAGATTAGTCCTTAAGTTTATTTGTTTATCAGCATGTACCTAGCCTAAAATAGAGGATAGCATAAAATCAAGCATGTATATTACATAATTATTTTTAATGTAGTGGCTAAGATGCCTGTTTTTTGTGGTGTTGAAATTTCAAAAAACCAAACGAGTTGTTAAAAAAAAAAAAAAATCACAAAAACAACAATGTATGAAGAACGAGAGCATTTTGGACTTTATGTATCTGTAATTGTAAAATCTTTTTTGGGTTACCCCTAAACTATAGGTTTTTCTATAATGTGGTCTTTAAACTTTTTTTTTTTTAATAACAATAGTGTCCTAAAACTTAGTTGTGCATAACACATAAGTCATCATAAAATTTTATTAAAATTAAGATGAAAAATAATTACATGAAACACATGAACCATTTAAAAGAAAAGAGCCCAAATTTTGAACACTACAATGATTAAAATATAAATATAAGCCAACAAAATTATTAAAAATGATTAATAATGATATATTTTTTCTTCTTTTTGGCATTAACTTGAATAATTCGACTCTCATTATGAGCAAATAAAATGCGTATATAGGTGTTCTAAATGTGTTACATTGCATTTCATGTATTCATTTTTCATCCTTATTTTGAAGAAAGTTTATAATTAGGACTTAATTACAATATTTTGTTAAGTTTAAGAATTTAATTGCCACAAAAAATTTAAAGAGACCATATTACAAAAATACAAAAAGTTTAAGAACAAATGTGCTAAAAACCTTTTTTTTTTTTAACCTACATGATGAACACGTGCAATCATATTAAAACAATTCGTTATATATCATAGAAGACCATATACCAATTGTGGCTTCTAGAGTTGTTTATATGCAGAGTTAGTAGTGGTCCTAGTGTTACTGGGTCTTGGGTTAATGGATTATTTTGGTTTTGTAAGAAAAGAGTTTCTTTTGTACCCGATTTCAATGCGTCGATGTATTTTTTTTGAATATTGGGTCTCTAGAATACGTCTTTTTTTTTTTTTTTTTACCAATAGATTCGTTCTCATTAGAAGATTTTGTCTCATGTAATGCAGGATTATCCATTCTCTGGAATTTGCTTGTTTATGTTTGTTGTGTTTAATGAAATTTTCTCTTTCAAACGTATCTATCTATCTATCTATATATATATATATATATATAAACAATCGTGCCTATTCACATGCATGAATAATGATACGTCTTATATATTATTGTCAGGAAGCGACTGGAGCATTTATGAAGAATGGCGCGTTGAACTACGGATCATATCGAAATATCTTCACCATATGGGCTTTGGGGGAATATCGTCGACATGTTTTATTTGCATAATCATAACGAGATTATTGTTTAAGTGGGAGTGTGGGAGAGAATGACATCCAATGTAAAAAGATCTTAGAAGGAAGAGAAGAGCAAGAAAATTTCTTCACGCCTTAAATTGATTAAAAATTACTTTAAAATAAATAAATTAATCATGTAATAACTTCAGCCCTTTATTCTGTTTTTTAGTCTACGAATATTTTGTACTTTTTCCAAACGGTGGTGGAGCTAGGATTTTGCTTTTGGGGGTGCATAAGCTAAAAATGTGAAGAACTTTATAAACTATCAATATATTAACTTTCAATACTATAAAATGTTTTAAAATGTTTGAAGGGCATGTGTATTCTATTTGATTTTTTTTTATGTAAATGTAAAATTTTCTTTACAGTTTAGTTTAAAGAGTGTAACTTTCTTTAATTTTGTATAAATTTTTTTTATCAATTTACTATTCTCTTCTGAGTTTAGATTGGTTAAAAAAAAGAGTAGAACACATATGAGAAAATGATTTTGATGAAACAAAACTGATAATAATTTAAGGAGTACAAAAGAGACGCATGAAAAGAGGTTTAATTCTAAATACAATATAAGACAATTAAGAAAAAATTTTATTTAGCATAAGTTAAAAATATGAAGAATTCTACAAGCTATCAATATATCAACTTTCAATACTATAAAATATTTGAAGGGCATGCATATTTAATTTGTTGAATTTTTTATTATGTAATTTCTTTAATTTTCTGTAAGATTTTCTTATCAATTTACTATTCTCTTCAATGTTACTAGTTCTGTAGCTTTGTTTGGCTGCTTTTGGGCTTATTTGGTACATCTTTTTGAAAGTGCTTTTGATTTCATGAGCGTCAAAACTACTTCTAAAGAGTATTTAAACTGGTGTGTCAAAAGAACTTTAACTCTCCATAAGAACTTGCAGTCAAAAGAGAAAATTACATGTTATGCCACATTTTTTAAAACTATATTTATTTATGCTACACTTAAAAATACTCCTACTATTATTTATACGCTGAAATTATGTCACATTAAATCATTCGTCGTATTTATAAAATGTGTATTTAAAAAATGACGTTTATAAAAATTCCCCCAATCAAAACCATATAAGCTGATTTCTAAAATAAACTCTTTAGAATAAACATTGAGACAAATATTAGAATATCAATGTGACATTATAAACTTCATTATTCTAACATTTTTTATTATTTATTAGGAAATTTTAAATCATTTTCACCTATTAACCTCTTTCAAAATCCTTTTTTATTACTTATTATGCTATGCCGATCTCATTTAACCATGCAATTTTTTTGGATGTCATATTCCTCCATATTTGCAAGGGGAAAAAAAAAGAGAAAAAAAATAAGGAAACGTACTTAGATGTAAGCCCCAAAAAATGGAATCACCACCATTAAAGTGAGTTAAAAATCAAACTTATTTTCTTTTCTGTTATTTTATTAGTATGTTATATGATTTCTTACATCTCAAAATCTTAACTTTATCTATCAATGCAACACAACTTTTAGCTGTCAAATTATATCAAAATCATGTTACAATAAAAATTATATAATAATAAGCTCAATCAAAGATGGTACAATTTTTAATCATTAAATCATTTAATGAAATTAATGCGTTTGAAAACAAAGCAAAGACGGTGATACATCTTTTTTCCCGTCATCAAAGAATTTTTTCCTTTTTTTTCCCCTCCTTTCAAGTAGCTTTTGTTTTATTTGCCTATTCACAAAAGTAACAAAACTAGACAGGGAGAAATGTCTTCACATGAGCTTCCCTCTCACGTTCCTTGACATTAATCCTTTATAGCCAAAACAAGGAAAAGGAAATGTATAGTCATGCCTTAGAGGATATAAAATAAGGTGAATGACACATATATAGACAAAATATCTTTGTTGCCTCGCAAAAATATGGGGAGAGAAATAGGACTTATAAGGTTCCCCCAAAAAAAATAAATAAATAAAAAGAAAAGCAATTAAACATAAAGAAGCCTACATTTACTTTCTAAAAATAAAACATAATTAAGCTGTACAAAATAAAGTTTTTTTTTTGGTTGCTAATCCTGTACAAAATAAGTTACAGGAGCTAAGGTAAGCATCTAAAGATGCTAAACACTATTCAAATCCGCGTACTAAACGACCCTAACTTTCACCCAAGAAAAAGGGGTACCTGCTTTTTTTTTTTTTTTTTTAAATGTGAATTAGTGGAGTACATTGGAGTAAGGGATTTTTATCGTCCCTTTGGAGAGATGGGAAGGAAGACCAATATTTGCCGCTTTGGGTGTGCTTTGTGTTGACTCCAGCACTCGTGAAGCTTGAAGGGCCATCTCAGCATGGTGTTGGAGACATGTCATAGCCATCTAATATGTAAATACATATATACATACGTACACAATAAGTCATGCAAATATTTGTAAATTTTTACCATTTATGTAGCATAAAATTAAACTATGAATGGATAGAACTGCCATGGAGTTTATGCAATTTGTTGCTTACGGTATAGCACTCTCTATCTGTGTCTGATTCAGCCACATGTAGGGCCCACGTGCGAACCCATTCAAGCCCTTTGGAAATTTCAAGATTTCCTTCACTTAAGGCAGAAGCAACATAAGAAGGATGAAGTGACCCCAATATGCATGAAGCTGCAAATAGAACAGCTCTTCTGACGTACGCTTCTTTGTGATGGCAGATTTCCCTGCACGAGTTAAACACCAAGCAATTCAATGACAAGTTGAACTGACTCCATATATATAAATACAGACGATAATCTTCTATGCACCCGTTTGTTTCGTGGATTTGAACCACAATTCAAACATTTTCTCTAATGCAGTGTTTTCTTTCACAAAAATTTAAATTCTGTTCAAACCTATGAACCACACGAGCCAAATGATTCTTCTCTAAATATTACATCACCTGGTTTCTAGCATATCTAGAAGAGGGGGAGCTAGCGCAGATGCTTCAGGATGCATGGCTGCGCATGTCATACAAACACCGAGCATATAGATGAGTTTCCCGAGGACAATAAAATCCCTATTAAGCAAATCCACACCATGCCTTTTCTTATCAAAGCCCTCCAGGGGAGGAAGCATAAACACTGCTGCATACATCGGAAACTTATTATGGGACCAGTCTATTTGGTTTTCTTGAGCAATTTCTGATCTTATGCTCCACCTACGTGTCTTCCCTTTCTTTATCTGACCAGGTTTTGGGGGGAGTTCTCTCTCATAACAATTTGCCCGGTTCAGTAAAGTTCCTGTTTCCGAAACCTCCTTCCAGGAACCTGCTCCAGGAGGCCCTATGTCGCTAGGCAAAAACCAAGCTTGGGTCTCTGATATGGTTGATATTAGAGGCCTGGTCTGATGTTTAGGTCTCATAGTTTTAGTAAAAGCAAGCTCCTGGGCAGCATTGGTCATGACATCGAGGATCATTATCCGTTGGCTGATATCAACATTAGGTGAATAGAGTAGCTTGTTTAATGTATCAAGAGACTCAAATGGACACATGACAACCAAAGCAACCAGCGTCCTTTGCCTCTTATCTTCGGCTGAGTCTTCCTCACCTTCTACAGCCAAGTCAGAGCAACGAAACTGTATGAGAGTTCTCACAAGATCGCTTGCTACATGCCTAAGTTCATCTGGTGATGCTCGGACAAGGTTTTCAGCAACACCAAGAGCCTTCTCCACCTGCAAATCTGATTTATTAGGAACTATCAAGAAGAAAACTTGTTCTGCTGGTTGTAAATAACAAGCTAAAGCGGCAGAGAGTCAGACTAAAACCAATAATGTTGGGTAATGGGTAATGGATAATATTTGTTTTACCAACAATTTAGATATTCTTTCTCAAAGGAATACTAAACAGGTGGTATAAAATGTTTACCAAAAGAGATCACAGAAGTTAGATAGACAGGTGGATCTCGTTGACACCACTAAATGATAGATTAAAAGAATCTTTCAGATGCACATTAGGAGACAAAATTGAGAAGTGAAATCTCCCGACTTACCCCATCAGCGTCATCAGAGTTTCGTAGAGCTCCAACTACGTCAACCAACTGCGTGAATTTCCTCTTTAGATCTGTGTCATCATCTGCTAAGTCATAAGGCTGTAAAGATGAGTCACTTGAGACATCAGAATTCTCACTCCCAGAGTCGTCATCATCATCTTTATCCGAGCCCGCATCACAATTTAGCGTAATTGGATCAATAATCTCGTCCGGATCAACCAACTTAAATTCAGATGCTTTCTTATTTTTACTCTTCACTTTATTGCGTATATTATCATCAGCTACTCGGTTTGCATCCTTTTCCAGCACTGCAGTAGAAGATGATGTAAGATCAACACCATTTTCTACGCAATTTGTGGTTGTCAGAGGTCCTTGCTCAGAGGTAGTCAATCCAAACTCCCAGTCAATGGTCTCTCCACTGCAGCTATCATCAAGGTATAGAGGATTTTTTGGATCAATAACTTTGGAGAACGCTAAAGCAATACTGCTGGCCATTCTCCGAACCAAATGGATTGGGCTCTCCAACCTACCTGTGAGCAGAAAGCCAAGGTTTAAGAGGACACTCAAAGCCGAACAAGATGAAATAAAACCATGATAAATGAACAAGAAATTACAGCTCACTCCTTGAAGAATTGAGTTCATCACGTCCTTAACCTCATCTAGTTCCTCTCTGGACATCTTCTCTAGGGAAAGGCCAACAGCTGCAGAGACATCTGAATTACAATGTCAAGGATTAAACAACCATAAAAAGTAGCTTACTAAAAGAATATTCTAAGTTTGCTGGTAGCACGATGATATAAGATTTCCAAATAGTCACAGAGACATTGATATAACATATCTGATAACATTTTGCCAAAGTTGCAGCTCAGAAAACTTCGCATTTCATGGGAAATCATTGACATAAGGATCTACAGATCATTTGGTGGCACAATGATAAAAGAATACAAATTTGCTGCTCCATTGTAGCTGATTGCACAAACTCTCTCTTAGACCATACTGATGACAACCGCTGCAATACCTCTAAGAAATTGCGAGTGTTATGACCATTAGGAATTGAACTTGCATTAGGTGGGCATTCAAGAAGAAAAAAATGAAGGATCCATCGAAGGCAACGGATAGGAAATACTTTCCAGAGTAAAAATTTGTCAACAAACATGGACCTGACAGATAGGAAACGTCAATTAACAATCACCATAATTAGTGTAATAAAAAAAATAGAAGAATCCTTCTTCGATAAGTAAATAGACAAAATAAGAATATAACTTGCGTTTTGAATAAAATAGAAAGTTCATTGACATTAAAGCTCCATCATCATTCACACACGCACAAACCATGCACTCACAAGTGTTAAAAACTGTGGTCCATATCATTCTCCAATAGTTAAAAAGAATCAACGTCCTATGCTGTCAGTAGCATCAATTATAGTTGTGAAACAAGACTCCTGATAAACAATGGATTATATACATACCACCATGGTGTATGAAGACTGACATATATATTAAAAAAAAAAAAAGAAAAAGAAAAAGAAAAACTTTATGGGTCATCGTATTTTTAAAGGGGTATCTTATTATATTTATATGGCACCTTTAAGTCAAACCCAGTTCATGATTTTAAATAGGAAAAATACAGTAGTATAAATTTTGAGTTACAAATGCAATGCTAAGATCATTAATTGGCCACTATGTGGGGGGGGGGGGGGGGGCGTGGTGGTGTTGGGGGTTTGTTGGGTTTGGGTTAGGTTTGAGGGGAAGAAAAAGAGAACTGAAGAAGGAAACGTATTCACTAACCTCAATGACACCTGGTGTGCAAAGATTTGATGAAACAATAGCCAAAGAACCCAGTAAGCTTCAACATCACTCACAAGTTGAGTTGCAAGCTTACGTAAAAGATGTTCAGATATTCTTTCCACCACGTATGAATCCTTGACTGACAACATCATATTCAACCAAAACTGGGAAGCAGGATTTGAGTCAATCGCATCAGAGACAAGTGTATCAATAGTTGATGATAATATACTTTGCACGTGCCTAAGAACCCTTGGGACAATTTCACTTACGAGCACATCTGTGGGAAAAGATATTCAAACAGTTGGTTTCCCCTCCTTCTTCTAGGACAAAAGAAAAAGGTTCCTACTAAGTCAATCACAATGCATGCTCAGACAAGTAATTCCTACTAAGTCAATCACAATGCATGCTCAGACAAGTAAACTTGTATGTAAGACTTACCTACAGATCCACGACGACAGATATGAGAAAATGTTTCACCAAGAAATAAAAAAGTACCATCCATATCTCTTATATTGGCTATAGCTCCACCATTAGATAAACTCACATATTTTTCTTCCGCTAGAGACAGAAGCTGAATGGTAATCTGTCTGAAGAATGAACTACATTCTTGTAAAGGATAAATGCTGCATAAGAAAAACTTTGCTATACAATTATGTGTGTGTGTGTGTCGTAAATTCAACACTATCTTGAAGTCAGTTGAGTATGTTTTGTGATCTTCATGGACCTGTGAAAGAACACAATTGAAAAATAAATGAACTTATACAAGATTGAATATATTAAGGATACTGTGACGAAAGCAAAACTGGGGCTCCCAGTTGTGCCTTGTCAGGGATAGATGAAACAAGCTGGGCCACCATAGATATTGTGGCCTTGGAAGGTACTTCTCCAGAATCTGCAGTTTGGCAAGGACCATCAAAGTCCCTAGCCATTTGGGCAACGCCATCATTTTCGAGCAAGCAACGAATGAGCAATCTGTGGTAATGGCAAAGGAGGATAAAAGATTGGCTCTTTATGACAAGAAAGATTATAAAATTGTAATAACAATTCAACTTGAGGAAAATTGGACTCATGCTTGTTGACAACAGATATAGATTCACAATCTTTCTTTAGTCACCTTTGTATTATATTATAACTCAAGAAGATTGAATTTTTTTTTTTTTTAAAGAAGACGCCTAAAACGATTGATTAGATTATCTAATCACTATATTCTAATATGACAAAACTAAACAAAATGAAGAGCTAGCCTCATCTGCAACTTAGACCAAGAAAATCTGTTTGCAAAACCAATGGTTATCTCACACAATCAGGTAACTAACACATACCTTTCGGTATTTGAGCAGACAGCACTAACATCAAGACCATCAGTCCCAATCTGCTGTAAACAAGGGACCAAGGCCTGAACAACCTCAGTCACAAGTCCATTAACAAAGAAAACATCGTAGACATGCTTACGTGCTGAAATGGGGAAACACGCAAGCCAATTGGAAGCAACATCTGCAACCATAGAAAACAATTTGTGCAAAATTTTAAAGACTTGGACAACAAGCTCCCGACAGAAACTTGCGTATCTCACATAAGTACACATGAAAATTATGCTAAGATTCTAACACAATGTTGTAACAAATTAAGAACACCAGCGAAAAGATTTACCCCGTAAAAGAACACGAGCCATAGTTGGAAATGCGGCTCCTCGGTAGAATGCCTGCCACCATTCACTTCTCTCCTCCGCTGAAGGAATCTTGGCACTAAGAATCTGAAAAACACAACACAAAAATAAATTATACGCATCAAAAATAAATTAAAACACAATGTCAGAGATAAATACTACCTTGTCTCGATATTTCTCATCAATACTACCTGCAGGTCAAAAATTCACGTAGTAATTAGTGCATATCATAAAATTTTCAGCTGTTTTCCTTAATCTTAAATTGTATGAACAAAAAGAACAAAAAAAAATGAAACTTTCAACTGATTTTGTTTCCAATGTTATGTAACTTGAACAGAATATCAGAGAGAGAGAGAAAAAAAAAACACTTTCTTCTCTTTTTTTTTCTTTTCCAATGATTTCTGCGCAACCCAAAATCCATTTCGAAGATGAAGAGAGAAATTAGGGATTGGAGGTGACCTGAGACGAGAGAGGAATCGATAGGGAAGAGAAGGACGGCGAGGGAGTGAACCGCGCAAATGACTTGGTCGACATACTTGGCGTTGTTGATTGCAGAGATTACTTCGTCGACCTTCTCAAGAAGTTGAGCTTCCATGGATTTTTTTCTCTTTGTGCAATCCACCTCCATAAAAGCTGTACTTCGGAGCTCTAGAGATCTCTGGTTCGACCTTTCGGAAGGAGAAGAAACAGGAATAAGGGAAAATACAGGATACGACACAGATTTCCGCTAAAACGCTTGAACTAAAAACGACAGCGTTTTGGGAGAACAGCAAGGAAAGTTTTTAATTTGCCCAACAAGAAGGAAAGTTTTTAATTTAATTGGATGATTTTGACGAAAGGGCAAAAAAAAAATTTCAAATTAAATAAAAGTCTCTTTTTTTTTTTAGGACAAAAAAAATAAGTTTTTTTGTGTAGGTAAATTGTCTTAATTTTTTTCAAAAAAAAAAGAAAAATAACTGTAGCAGGATAAGGAACCTCAACATGATGAAAAAAAAACTGGAACCATTTTGATGTCTGAAAAGCCTTTTTTTTGTGCCAAAAACTGTCCAAAAAAAAGAGGTTATTGACCAAAATTTTTTTTTTCAAAAGGTCATTTTTAAAATTCATTAGCACCCCTTAAATGTGTGGATTTTACTGGAAGATTTTGATGAAAGGGACAAAAAAATTTTGAATTGGGTAAAAGTCCTCTTTTTTTTAGAACAAAAAAAACACGCTTTTCTGTGTAGGTAAACTGTCTTAATTTTTTTCAAAAAAATAAGAAAAATGACTGTAGTAGAATAAGGAACCTCAACAGAATGAAAAAAAAAAACTGATACCGTTTTGATGTCCAAAAAACCATTTTTTTGGTGCCAAAAACTATCCAAAAAAAAAAAGAACCATTCATCAAAAAAATTTTTTTCCAAAAAGTCATTCATCAAAATCTCCCGATTTTACTCTTGTGTAAGTAACCACTTTTTCCCTTGAAGATTAAGGAACTCATTAACATTCCTCTGACCAAAGAATTAACTTTTATTAATCTCAAAAATAATTTTCATATATTTTCAAAAAGACAAAATAATTCTTATACCTTCTTTTACTCAAAATATAAAATTAGTTATTATGCACAAGGTTATCTTAGCACCCCTCAAATTTTTGGAAATCACTCTCCGCACAAATAATGCCTTTTTCTCTTAAAGATTAAGGAATTTAACAACACTACTCTGACCAAAAGAATTAACTTTTATTAACCTCAAAAATAATTCTTATACCTTCTTTTGCTGAAAATATAAAATTAGTTATTATTCTTGTTTTCACTCATCTATCGAATGAGTTCTTATATATGTTTGTTGTTGTCTTTTACTTTACATTATAGTATATAAGAACTTTATATTATTTTCATTTCAAACATTAATTTGAACCAATGTGTCAAATGTCCTATTTAAAACTATGAAACATTCTAGAAGAAAAAAAAAGAAAAAAGAAAAAGAAACTGAAGCACCATAAATTTTTTAAAAATTACTTATTAAGTTTTTTTATTCAAGAATTATAAATAAGACAATTATTTAATAAGATATTACATTGCAACTAAAATGTATAAGAATTTTTTTCTTATACATAAGACAATTAATAATGAAGTTAATGAGCTATTTTCATAATTAGAGAAAATTACATATTGTGCTATGCTTTTAAAAATTGTGTTTTTTATGTCACACTATCCTTCATTTACATATTAAGTTATGCCATAAATGAACAAATGTGGCATTTAAGAAAAGTAAACATTAAAAGATAGCATTTATGAAAAATTCCCTAATTATATCAGCTAGTTTTAACTAATTATCAATTTGTTATTTTTGTTTTTAAAATCTATGAAGTTATTTGTTGTATTTAAAAACTTATTTTAATTTCATACTATAAATAGAAAAAATTAGGTAAAACAACCTAACTATTATTAAAAAATTATGAAAGATATTTTATAAATTTAAAAACATAAAAATCCTAGAACAAAATATCATATTACAAAAAAAAATTTAAGTTTTATGGCTTTTTAAATGTTGAAATATTTTTTTAAAATAAAAATTCTCAAGAAGAAAAATATATTTCAAAAACAAATTCGGTCTAATTAAAAGTATCTTTGTCTTATATCTATTTTTTTTTTCCTAAAGAGTCTAGAAGAGATAAAATCAAAACAATTTTTTTAAAATTCAAAAGATACCTTTATAGTTTATAAAAACAGAAGAGTAAATTAAAAACATAATTAAAATTGAAAGGTATAGTTATATAATTAACCCTAAAGTTGATAAAATATTACCTAACATGTACCCAACAATTTTACATTGAAAAACAAAATTGATTTAAGAATTAGATCCCTCAAAAAATCCTAAAAATGAGATCAATATTTTTTTCTACACCTTTTCTCAAAGGTTTGTTTTTTCCTACGCCTCCAATTAACTGAATCATTATGAAATTAATTAGTTTTTCCATAAAAACAAATGATAATTTTAGAGCCCGTTTGTTTCATGGTTTTAATTACGGTTCGAATCATTTTGCTACAGTATTTTCTCTCATAAAAATTTAAATCTACATTTAAATACTCTATTTAAATACTCGAACCAAACGCTCTTATTTGTCGAGAGTTAAGGGCAAAACATAAATTTACCTTTATGAAACCAATACTGACATTACCACTTTACCATCACTAGCAAAACGCTGCCTTGTCATCGTGCCTCGTGGGGGCGGGGCATTTGAAAGGTGACTTTAAATAAAAGCTTTTTTGGTAAGATGGTCTTTTTTTTTAGCAGTTTTTTAGTATCAAAAAACAAGTTTTTTGACATAAAAATTGCTTTAATTTTTTTTTTACTCTGTTGAGGTTTATTTTCTTGCTACAAGTTTTTTTTTTATCTTTCTGTAAAAAAGTAAAACAATTTTACTACAAAAAAAATGTATTTTTAGTGTAAAAAAAGAAGTCATTTGTCAAATTAAATTCTTTTTTTGCTCTTTTGTCAAAATATTCCTCGTGGGGTCGTGGGCGCGCGTATCTTTACTATTTGCTTCTAAAAGAGGTTCTCTCTCTCTCTCTCGCTCCTCCTCTCCCATGGCGGCTGCGATGGTAGCCGAGCCGAACAAGAAGCTCCCCCGACCAGGTCGGGGCGGGTTCGAAGCCCACGGCCTCAGCGAAGAGGAGGCTCGAGTCCGGGCCATCGCCGAGATAGTGAGCTCCATGATCGACCTCTCCCGGCGAGGCGAGAACGTCGACCTCAACGCCCTAAAGTCCGCCGCTTGCAGGAAGTACGGCCTCGCCCGCGCCCCCAAGCTCGTCGAGATGATCGCCGCGCTTCCCGACTCCGAGCGAGAGTCTCTCCTTCCCAAGCTCCGCGCCAAGCCTGTCCGCACCGCCTCCGGCATCGCTGTCGTCGCCGTCATGTCGAAGCCTCACCGATGCCCTCACATCGCCACCACGGGGAATATTTGCGTTTATTGCCCTGGAGGTCCCGACTCCGACTTTGAGTACAGTACTCAGTCTTACACCGGTTACGAGCCGACTAGCATGCGCGCCATTCGAGCAAGGTTGGGTTTTTCGTCTCCATCTTACTCCTTGTTGTTTCTTTCGTTAACGAATTCTGGATTTGGGAGCAATCGAAGGATTAAAGATTTGAATTTTGCCGTGGTGGTTCGTTGTTACGTTTTTGAAGTGGAAATTCTGTTGTTAGAGATTTCTTAGGTAGTAGAAAAATCTTCTTTTTTTCAGCTAAATTGAAGGAAAGGAAATGATGTAAAATTTTAAAAGTTGCTTTCTTCGAGTTTTTTTTTTTTTTTTTTTTTGCCTGTTTTCACGAATGAGTGACCTAAAAATGGTGACTTTTTTGTTTTCTCTGCTATCTGAAATGTCATTGGGAATGAGAAAAATGATGAGAATCCAAATTGTATTTGGCAATATATGAACTACAATCTCTGGTATTGTATCGTTTTCATATGATTGAAGTGCGAAAATAAGAGTGATTATTGTTAACTTTTCTTGGTTGGTTATTTCAAGATTTAGTATAGAACTCATGCATAATCATCTGCTATTTTTTTTGTAACATAACATTTGTTTTGTCTTAACACTCTTAGTTGTGTTTACTTTTATTTGGTTCTAGATACAACCCATATGTCCAGGCTAGAAGCAGGATTGATCAGTTGAAGCGGTTGGGTCACAGTGTAGATAAGGTGTGGCTTGCTTGCTCTCAATTCTAAACTGAAATAAATAACTACGGGCTAATGGTAGATATTGAAAGAAATAATCATCTGCTTACTGGCATAGCCATATGTTTGCAGGTTGAGTTCATCTTAATGGGCGGTACATTTATGTCGCTGCCAGCAGATTACCGCGATTACTTTATAAGGAACCTTCATGATGCCTTATCAGGACACACTTCTGCCAATGTTGAAGAGGCTGTAGCCTACTCTGAGCATGGTGCTACTAAATGTATTGGCATGACAATTGAAACGTGAGTTTTCGATTTTGATGTATAAGATGTCGATTTTTGAGTTTTTATATGTAATATTGTTGTGAAGTACTCTCAAGTCGCAACCTTGGGGTTTTATTTGCAAACTACGATGTTTTTGTTGCTTTAGTATCTGCTTATCTTATTGCTTCTTTTTAAAACCTGTCAGGAGGCCAGACTATTGCCTTGGACCTCATTTGCGGCAAATGCTTTCTTATGGTTGCACACGATTGGAGATTGGAGTACAAAGCACATATGAGGATGTGGCTCGTGACACTAACAGAGGCCATACCGTTGCCGCTGTTGCTGATTGTTTCTGCTTGGCAAAGGATGCTGGTTTTAAGGTATGCTTCCGTGGGAAAGAATCGCATTTAGTTTAAAAGTGGTTTTATATAAAATATCGGATTTCACATCTGCATTCCACATAAACCGCCTGTGGTCTTGAAATTATTATGCAAACCATATTTTGCAAACCATATTCTGGTTTTGTTGGAAGTATGATTATGACCCCCTATGAGGGATTTTATAATTTTTTCCAAATGCAGTTGAGTGTTGTATGCTTTATTCAGGTTGTTCTTTTGTGACACTACTATGTACTCACACACATTTTTTAGGTATTTATTCCGTTTTATTATCATAATGTTCTCTTTTGCTCTAGGTTGTTGCTCATATGATGCCTGACCTTCCTAATGTTGGTGTGGAGAGGGACATGGAAAGTTTTAAGGAGTTCTTTGAGAGCCCTTCATTTAGAGCGGATGGACTAAAAATTTATCCTACACTTGTAATCCGTGGAACTGGACTTTATGAGCTTTGGAAAACTGGCAGGTATAATTTGTCCTTGTTTCTTCTTTGTTGGGTATGAAGTTGGGAACTACATATATTTGAAACACGTGACATGCAGTGTGCCCTATCTTTGAAAAAGTCTATGCAGGAAACCACAAAAATTTAATAAGTTTTTCTTCATTTTTGCATATCATCTTCACAAAGTGGTGATAGTTTATCCATTTGCAGGTATAGAAACTATCCTCCAGAGCAACTTGTGGACATTATAGCAAGGATACTAGCCATGGTACCCCCTTGGACACGTGTGTACAGGGTACAGCGGGATATTCCCATGCCTCTAGTTACTTCAGGGGTTGAGAAAGGTAATCTTCGGGAGCTGGCTTTAGCTCGGATGGAGGACTTGGGTTTAAAGTGCCGTGATGTCCGCACACGAGAGGCTGGAATCCAAGTAAGCATACACAACCATGCTTGTACTGGTATCCAGCATGCTCTGTAATTATAGAAACCTGATTTCCGCAAAACCCATAATAGTTGCTAATGTCTTTATGATTTTAGGATATTCACCACAAAATTAAGCCTGAAGAAGTTGAACTAGTTCGTCGTGATTATACGGCAAATGAAGGTTGGGAAACATTCCTCTCATATGAAGACATTCGCCAGGTATTTTGAGATCCCTCTTTTGCCCCCTTTTATCAAGGCAGACCGCTGTTGATATGCACATGCACCTGAAAATTTTTAACCCTTAGCTGAAAAGACCTGTTACGTTACTTGGTGTTAGGTGGGCAGTTTGCATTCACTGAAACCTGACATGTCTTTTTATTTCCATTCTCATCTTGAATAGGATATCCTTGTTGGGTTGCTGCGGTTGCGGAAATGCGGCCGGAACACAACTTGTCCTGAACTCATGGGAAAATGTTCTATTGTCCGCGAACTCCATGTATATGGAACTGCTGTTCCAGTTCATGGGAGAGATGCTGACAAACTGCAGCACCAGGTATACACTAATGCTTCTACAAGATTTAAACACATTATTTACATGGCAAAAAAAAAAAAAAAGAATCGTATTGAAATCACTTCCCGTGTACTAATTTTAACCCTTTTACTTTTCTGTTGTTCTTTTTTTGATTGATCTTCACAGGGTTATGGTACTCTTCTTATGGAAGAGGCTGAGAAAATTGCTCGCCGGCAGCATAGGTCAACGAAGATTGCTGTTATTTCAGGAGTTGGCACACGGCATTACTATAGGAAATTAGGCTATGAGCTTGAAGGCCCTTACATGGTGAAACATCTAGAATGAGAATAAAATGGAACACAGTTTTGTAACATGTTTAGAAATGATTATTTATTTCTTTTTGGAGCAGTTTGTATTGGCTTCTTAATTCGGTAGCAATTATCGAGAAATTGTGTTGTGTTTTGTTCTAGGAGATAGATGCATGGCCCGACGGACAGATTCTAAGCATCATGTATACAATTTTTCTTCTTTTAGAAAAGTTCTATTTCTTATTCCTTCTCTTTTCGAGCAAAAGGTGTGAACGGATAACTTATATTGCATCTTTTTGGCGTCATAATACTATAAACATGTCCGATGTCACGCTAAAGAGTGCATTCATAATGCTAGCAAGCATATGAAAAGCAGCCAACAAGAGCTGATCTCATAAAGGCTAATCCTTTCCATCAGAAAAAAGGGGTTGGGTGTGGGAAGGAGAGGTGTCCTTACCACCAATGCCTTGGTGTAGCAGGAAGCATGTCTTTACTTTTTTTAGAAAGTGCCTGGAATTTGATATTCCAAAGCATTTCTTCTAGGGTCTTTGCCCAACCAATGTGATATGCGACGACAGGTGTATGGTGACAGGGATGAAAACTAGATTCATCTTTCTTGTAAAAGTGGGTTAAGGTCCGTTTCATTCCATTAATGGGCATTGAGACTATCGAAGGGATGAGAAAGATGAGATGGTTCTAATGATCTCTTTTTTTGAACAAATTTTGAGATGATTTTGAAATGCAACGAATATTATTAATCTAAAATTTAAAGAACACATTGAAATAAACAAAAGGGTAAAAACGTAATCTCAATTGTCATATTGACACTGAAAAATAAAAGAAAGAAAGAAAAGGACCGAATTTGGGGAGAGTTAGATGGGGGAGTGATGGGGGTCATATCCATTCTCTTCAAATGAACCCCTTTGGAATGTCACGCAATTTTACCCAAATATTTCCAACACTCAACATCCAATGACTTAAAAACCAAACGGAATCTAGTAACGAGTGTCACATGCATACATCCAGATTCCGACAAAATTTCATCACACAAACTGCCATGCTGAGATCAACCTTCACTCCCATTTTCTCAGCATTTCCCGCCAAAATCAGTACCAGAAAACCACAGTCTCAAGCCATTTTCAGCGTTTTCTCACAAAGTTCACCAACTGTTCGACAAAATGCTGGAACGAACATCCACAACAACAACAGCAGCATACTTCTCCAACACCATCTGCCGGCTACTTCGGCCTACGTACACCTCCCTTTCTGCCGAAAACGCTGCCACTACTGCGACTTCCCCATCGTCGCTCTCGGCTCTTCCTCGGCCCAATCCGACGACGACCCCCGAATGGTAAACTACGTAAATTTGCTTTGCCGAGAAATTGTTGCCACAAGAGCCGAAACCAAGACCAACCCGCCTCTTGAAACCGTGTTTTTCGGTGGCGGAACACCTTCTCTGGTGCCGCCGAGGCTTTTGTCGTCGGTATTGGAGACGTTGCGGTCGAAATTTGGTCTGCATTCGGATGCTGAGTTGTCCATGGAAATGGACCCCGGGACATTCGATGCAGGGAAGATGAGGGGGTTGATGGATTTGGGTGTTAATAGAGTGTCGTTGGGAGTCCAGGCGTTTCAAGAAGAGCTGTTGAAGTCTTGTGGAAGAGCACACGGTGTTAGGGAGGTTTACGAGGCTATTGAGATTGTTGGTTCGTGTGGGGTTGAGAATTGGAGTATGGATCTCATCTCCTCTCTTCCCCACCAAACTCCTGAGATGTGGGAGGAGAGTTTGAGGCTCGCCATTGAAGCGGGACCTACCCATGTGTCAGTGTATGATTTGCAAGTCGAGCAAGGCACAAAGTTTGGATTGCTGTAAGTGATCATGAAGCCTTTAAAATAATGAAAGAAAACGATTCCAATTTGTGATGTGGGAGCATATTGAACCTGAGAGGCGGCCTACATGTCTGTGCATCATGGATTCGTAAGAGGCTCTTTGAAATAAGGGTCCAAACAAAAAGTGTTTGGGATGGATTCCCGAGTCTCATCCTGGGTGGTTTTTAAAGGATTTCATTACGCCTCTCTTATTAATTTCTAATTTTGGGAGGAATGGTTGTATCATTCCTACGTCAATTTGTATGCGTTTTTTTGGAAAAATGTTTCAAAACGTACTGTTCTTAAGATGACGTTAATTTGTTGTCCCAGTTTTCATAATTTGAAAAGGACGTGATTTAGCTTAAAAAATTGTGATACCCCTGCATGGGGTACAAATAGAAGTGCTCGTTTGTTTGACACTGGGATTTGACAACATGCAGGTACACACCAGGGGAGTCCCCATTGCCTTCAGATTCGCAGTCCGCTGATTTGTATAAAATGGCATCAAGAATGCTTTCTGATGCGGGCTACACTCATTATGAAATCAGTAGTTACTGCAAAACTGGATTTGAATGCAAACACAATCTAGTTTATTGGAAGAACAAACCTTTCTATGGTTTTGGCCTTGGCTCTGCTAGCTACGTTGGCGGACTGAGATTTTCGAGGCCGAAAAAGATGAAAGGGTATGCAGATTTTGTGGAAAGTTTGGAGAACAGAATGGTAGATTGCCATAACAGTGATCATATGGATTCCAAGGATATTGCCATGGATGTTGTCATGCTGTCATTGAGGACTGCTAGAGGCCTGGATTTAAGGTCTTTCGGAGAAGCTTTTGGTGATTCTCTTGTCGTTTCACTTTGCAAAGCGTACAAAACTTATGTAGAGAGCGGACATGTAGTTTGCTCGGATGAAAGAGGACGGGTCTTTTCTTCAGATGAATTCAGCACCATGCTACTTAAAGAAGAAGAAAACAAGATTAAGGGGTTTGCTTATATTCGGCTTAGTGATCCCGACGGTTTTCTTCTGTCAAATGAAATTATATCCCATGCATTTGGAGTTATAGCTCCATAGTCTCACTTCCATTTGGATTTTGAAGCACTTTTTACTCATCAATTAGTTAAAAGAGCAATTTAAGTTACATACAGACAGCCTTTCTAGTCTGATTGATTATAGTCTATAGCCATGATTTAAGTAGCTGATGGTAAAGAAATTCAAATCTATTTGTACAGATATGGTCAAGGGGCCCTCGTTGTGGTCAGGATATTTTTTTTATGAAAAGAGAAACAGATCTGAACGAAAGCTCCATTGGACAATGGATAATTTGTAGTACAGAAAGAAGACCATTGGTTTTTTGATACACTTTTCCCTATTTTTATACAAACTATTTTTCATCAAGCAGAGCTTTTATTAGGAAAACAATTTTTTTTTTTTGGAGGGAAGGGGAACAATATTTCATGTAGCTTCTATATGGTGTTCTAGCAAGTTTGGCTTCTTGCAATGCAAGCGTTCTTGAGGCTTCTAAACTCCATTGTGCCTTGTTCTGCATACGCATTTGCAAGAGAATTTTGTGAGCGCCATTCAAATTGGCGTATGAACACTGTTGTCATCCTTTTGTTTTTCTAACTAATAGATAGTTCAAAAAGCCTAGCAATCCAAAGAAGAAAAAAGGTGGAATTAGAAAATTTGAACTACACATTATTAGAAAAAGTGGAGTTACAGAATAAAACCAATTATGAGGGTTTTGCCTTCCGCCCAACTCGCGGGATGCGCCTAAGCTCTTGGCTTCTCATTTTCATTTCTCTACAAAATATAACATGTTAGAAAATCATTCGAAAAATTTACCTTGATGAGGTCTGAATAAGGTAAAAGTGATACCTTTGGTGCAAGAAAACAAGAACATAGAAAATGGGGAGCAGCATCAAAGTCAGTATCAAAGTAGCCAGGTACAGAACACTTGTTTGCTTCTGCATGGATGACACAGTGTCACTATAGATATCAATAAAGACACGTATATGATAATAACTAAAAAAAAAAGAAAAAAGATAAAACTTGCATAAGCTACTTAAAGAGCCCCTAATTGAAACTGCCCTCGTTTGAGCTTAAGAGCTTGTATGGTAGGAGGGAAAAGGAGGAGTGAGAGGAATGACAGAGTTGGTGGAAGGATTTTGGTATTTAAGGTCGTTTGTTAAAAAAAGACAGGAGAAGAGAATGGATTGGGAGAAGGATTTCCAATCCTTCAAAGCATCCCCCATTTTAATCTCTCCAAAACTTAGAGAGATTAGAGGAGGCAATCCATACCAAATACAAAAGGAGAAAGGTCTTCTCCTTCCTCTCTATTTTCCTCACCTAGGTTATATGCCTTTCTTTCCTCTTTCCAAACATGACCTAAAGGACTGCTTCGAACTTCCCAAGATGAAGGAATTGACAAGAAAATGAGTTTAATTCAATAACGTTTAAAATATAATTCCTCTTTTTTTTTTTTTTTTTTTTGAGGTTTGTAGAAAGCATGTCGTAAGGACCAAATATGAGCATATAGATGGAGTGGTTGTGGGCTTGATCCTAAGACTCTTAGTGAGAGGTCCAAGGTTCAAGGCCCCTGCTTCCTCCTGAGGGCACGCTAAACTATCAGAAAAAAAAAATGAGCGTAACATATTTGCAAGCATTATAAATGAAATTAAATACTACATATTGCCCCTATAGGATCCAACCGACTGCAGTTGACAACTGAAGACTTACCTTGCCTCCTCTAGAGAAAGGTTTCTGTTTACCGGAGCAAGTGAGAGCATCACAAAATTGATGCAGAAACAACTCTAAAAATAAACCAGAATGTCATCATAACTTTCACAAAATAGATACTTCGAGAAGTTGAAACAGTGAAATAGCATCACAAGAGACACAGTTCAGAGCTCTCTGAAAACATAGAAAAGTACAGTACCATGAAGGCGACTTGCTGAGGGTCCCTGCTGAATGGGAAAACAGCTATCGGCAAGACTCTGCACAGAAACCACTAGTTATGACCAAGGAAGAACCTTTAAAGATCAACAAGACTAGCAAAAAAAGCAGCACTCAAAGCAACCTCACATAAATGGCGGTTCCTTGCAACAGCCATAGGATTGCATTTGGTTTTCGGTGATTTTGCGTTCATCACATGGTCACAGTGCAATGCCCCACATAGATCAGCTAGGCACTTGCTTCCATTCTGCATCCGTTAGAAACTATGTTATATTACCAACAACAATCTAATAACACTACAAGCCTTCTCACATGTATGAAATCAAAATTTCAAAGGTATCACCTTTTAATACACATATGGGCAAATATCAAGAAACACATAAAAAGATAGGATATTTATAACTTGGTCAAATATCAAGAAAACTATATGAAAATGAGGTAAATCAAATTTATGTCTTTGTTGCAAAATGGGCAACCACAGATCATTAGGAATTCTAGAGATCAACAAAATTAATTAAAAGATCAATAGAAAAATTACAGGATAAGAATATAGAAATGAGCACTGAAAGACATCCAAGGCATGAATAGCTTAATGCAATTAACCATGTTGAAATAAGTAACAAATATGAACAGCACATCTTGCACCTACTTAACATGTGTTTCCGAACCTACAAGGAAAATATGGTCTAGGTCTACATACGACATTAAGAAGATCGTAGTGTCTGTTGTCAAAATGCTGATCAAGAAACTTTTCAGCGCGGAAGCTTTTCTTACAGTATCCACACTGCCATTCAGTCATATCCACATGAACCTTGTGCTGCTCCTGATCTCTAAAGATGTCATTGTCGGAATGAAGCCGACACTTGCTCGAAATCTGGTACCGCTCTTGCTCCACGAACGGCATCAAGTACTACATAATACACAAATGCAACTGCTAATTCAAAAAAAAAAAAGTAGGGAGCGATTATGTAATCCTATCCACCATTTGGCTCCTACCTCCTCAATAATTTTCCATGCTGCTCGACTTCTCTCTCTAGAACAATGTACTTCCGGAGCTCGTTCCTCATCTTGCTTAAGAGGTCTAAAAAGAAAAAAGAAAAAAAAAAGAGATAGAGAGATTAGATAGCTTAAACGGATAATCAAGAACATTAAATGTACTTCAATTTCAGTCCTATTTTATACAAATCAAATATGTCGTTTGTTTCATGGATTTGGACTAGAATTCAAACCTTTTGTTACAACGTTTTCTCGTACAAGAACTTGAATTTTTAAAGAAATCTTTTGTTCAAACTCTGTAGTCAAAATAAGGAATATCTCTATATTTTCCAAGTTTTTATCGAAATCCTTCATTAATACAAGATTCAACCATGTTAAGATTTTGGGCTGATTATAAATAGTTTGACAAGAAAACATTACCTTGAATCGGGAGATCCTTCATTGGCCTGAATCATCACGCACACAATAAATAAACAAGCAAAACAAAAACCTGCTCAAACTCAGTCCTATTTGATTTTCACAATGAAGTCACCAAACTTATAAAATTTAAGTGACTAAAAAAACTGAAAATCATCATTCATTTCATATTAAAAAAATAAACTGCGTTGTATATATATATATATACACACACACAGAGTATTCATTTGGGGATCAGAAAAACTAAAAACTCCAAAACAAATAACCCAATTCATAAAAGTGAAGTTACAAAACCCAATCCAACATAAAAAATAAAAAAAAAAAACCTGGTTTATGTTCGTGAGAGGCGAAGAAGAGGAAACAGGGGCTATGTCCTGAAGAAAAAGCAACGCCAAGAAGGCAAAGGAAGTAATCGACATGGAATTCTTCATTCTCCAGCAAGTCAAAAGGTTTTAGCCCCTAAATGGGGAACTGTGAGGAAGAAGCATTTTGGGTTGGAGAGTTGGGAGTCCACTTCTTAAGGCCATGTTTGGATGTCTCGATAGTACTGCTCCTGTCTCGAACACAGATTCCCTTACGCCAGTTATGAACATCTTGTTCCCTAGATAAAATGCCAATGTTTTATAAAAACGACGATGATTGTAAACGGCGGAAAGTCACAATCGACAGTATTTAGAAAACGACAACAATTTCGGGTAACAAACGATGATATTCACGTAAAACGACAACAAATTTTTAAACGGCAGTTTTCTTTTATGTATATCAGAAAGAATTGAATTCAATAGAAACTCTATTCAAAGTAATTATTAATATCTTAAAAGCTAAGATTAATATTTAAAAGACCTAAAAATATCACTTCCCAAATAGGAATTATCTTTTCTTTCCTTCTCTGCCAAAACCTATGTATAAGTAAAATCCCCTAAAGAAAACCTATATTTAAAATATTACATCTTTTATTTTTGTCATGTACCTTTAGTGTTACATAAACTAAATACAAAGCTAGGGCAAAGTGCACATAACAATGGTTGCAGTATTGGCAAAGACCCTAACCGAAACCGACCTTGGAAACAGCTTTGAAGTGCCGGCAGAGTGGCTGCCGGTGCTGCCGCCATTCAAGCCCGACCCGGTCAATAACCCGATGTAGCTATGGGTTACGGATGGATTAGGGTTTTTCTGGGAATTTTGGTACATAATGCTTCCAGTTGAGTACTGTCCAATTGGTGGGATTAATTATTATGCAAGGACCAAGCCTTATCTCCATGCTAAAGAGTGGCTCAAGTTTCTGTTCTCTAAGGACTAAAAGCTGGGGATAGAGTTGTTCTAGACAAAGAAAAGGATGGGTTCAGACAGTCCAAGTGTTCAATCAAAGCTCAAAAGTTGGATTCTGATGGTGTTGGATGGGTTGATTTGTAGATTAATAATTAATTTACTCGATCAATTTTTGTTAATTTATTTATAATGTTACGTTTTTCTTTTATTAGGAAGTGTAATATGGTTCCAACTTAGGATTATTGAAGGTGAGGTACGAAATTTACACAATAATAAACATGTTACTGTACGTATAAATTATGATATAGTACTTAATCTGAGTAGAGATTTTGCAACAAGATTATGCATGTGAATATATTTTTTTCATCTTATTCGCGTTGAGATGCTTCTATGCTAATTTATGTTTTTTTTTTTATTATTTGTGGATATGGGGTAAATGGCCCTTTGTTAAGCTTTTTTTAAGTAAATGGTTGAAGTTTTTGAAAATAAATAAACTATTGTTTTTTGTACAGCAATGGTATACTACAGTACATTTATAACATAATGATGCCAATTAGTAATCATTGATACACTATAATATGTCAATGATATACCATATTTATAGTTAATCTTTGATTAACTTTATGGTTTATTCAATCATAATTTACAAGTTTCTCGATTATAAATCATTAATAGATCAATGATAAAATAATTTATTAGTTATAAACTATATTTAATGTGTTATACTAATGATAATCAATTTATACTTATATTTATCAATGATGTACTACGGTTAAAAAGTCATTTATTTAATTTTCAAAAAGTTTGTCTATTTTCTTAATTTTTGAAAAGTTCAACTACTTCTTTAAAAAAGTGGTCAAAATAAGTCATTTGTCTAATTTTTCTTTTATTTTTTAAGTTCGTAGTGATATCTATGTTAACATTTAGAGGGAAAGGAGGGGGGGTGTTCATTCTACCCAAGGAATTGTTAGATAAGAGAAATATATACGAGAGAATGTTCTTTAAAAATAGAGTTTGGAAAGTTAATTGAAACAAAAAATTGAGACCTAAAACACTGCAACAATTAAAATTTTAGGACTAAAAATACTATAATAAAATTAGTTTTAACTAAAACTTTTTTATCTGAACTAAGTTTCCAAACGAGCACTAAGTCTGTTGATAGGCCTTATTTAATCATGGTAGTTTGGCTTAGTACAAGCCCTTGAAAGCTTCAAGCTAGTTGAATTCAAAAGCTTGCTTGGATGCCAACATACTTGCATAAATTAAAGCATGTAATATCAAGTCAATGTACAAAGCCTTAGGAAGATGGGTCCTAAACCGCCGTTTGGGTGGGATCGTGACCTCCATCAATGATAGTGCGAAAAAGCCATAACAAAGTTGCGATCTCAATCACGACCACTGTCGCGACACTCACAAACTCTCTTGGGATGGCATCCCAACCTCAGTCGCAATGGTTTGCAATGAGCTCTCAACCAAATCGCTACCTTCATCGTAATCGAGGCCGCAGATCATAGGTGGGATATCACCCAATTGCGACCACCACTGATCCGATTGCTGAGTACAATCCCTACCCACCAAGACTCAAGATATGGGGTCATATGTGAGCACAACGATGGTTTTTAGACCAGTTTTTTTTAGGTAGGTTTTTTGGATTTTTAATTTTTCGTTGTTTTGGCAAAATTAAGTGTGAATGGTCTTGTTTAACCTTGGTGTAGTTGTTTATTTTTTACCATTAGATATAGATCTAATGACCAATAAATAGATCTCATTAATGAGAATAAGTTGAGGTACACTTCCCATAATTATAAAATAATTATTTTAATAATATCATTTTGAGCAATATATAGAATATTCACGAACTAAACACATATTCTTATTCTACAATCATAATTGCCATATTCACATTAATAATTGTTGTCTATTGAGCTAGCTAGGTTAAAAATCAATTGCAATACGAAGTAGCCGAGTGAAATTCCTAAACTGTGTTATGAAGTATTGCAAACTTCAAAAATTGTGTTTAATTAATAACCTCTAAATTGATGGACTAAAATTACCAAGTTACATGGAGAGCATTTGTTTATATAGTTAGATTATGGAGAACACGAAAGTTTCAATTGAGTTTTTTTTTTTTTAACCGACAATAAAAAAACATATGAATTACATCTCTTCATACAAACCAAGACGTGCTTGCCATATGTACACGAAATATTAAATCTTAAGAAGAAAAGTGTGTCATAAATTACATCTCTTCAACTTTATAACTATGGACAGCTAACCTTCATGATTCGAATAAAAGTATTACTATTGAAAATCAATCTGAGTTAATTAGGGGAAAAAAAGATTAACGTTAAAATAATCAAATAATCATAGTTTAAAAACTTTGTTGACCTTTCAATGCCATAAAGCCTAACCAAGTATATTTATATATATATATATATATATATGATCGTTCCACAAGAATTCATAAAAACCAAATATGATTTATTATCTTTTCCCTCGGTTTCAATGGCCTTTTTCAATTGCTTTGTATCCTGGCTTTCTTTGCCACATTTGCCTTTTTGGCATTGATGTTAGCTTGGTGGGGCTCCGTGCCTATGCCAACCATACCATCTCTAGCCCGCCCCGCCAACAAACTCCATGCTTTTGCCGACCATCCCGCCTTTAGTGCAGCCCATTTTTCCAGGTTTCCCAGGAGTAACATTGCCTCCACTTTTAGCGACGACATTTCCTGAATGCCCTCAGTTCCAGGGATCCAGACAACAATGCCCGCCGTCCCATCCCTATTCACACCTTCCTCCACGTTTAGTACTCCTCAAATTATGGAGACTTTTGTTGTCTATGCAGTGTTTGTATTCTACTTATATTTTGGTGGCCAATAATTTGTCATCCTGCCGAGGTAAAGACAGGACAGATATCAACCTAGTTGAGATGTATTGAAATCTTACCTTTTCTGCTTCTGTTTCAATAAAAACAATTATAAAAAAAAAAATTCACATATAAATTTGAAGTTGGTCTTTTTAGTTTCATGCAGTAAATAATTCTTTTTCTTCATAGTTGCTGTGGAATCCGATATGCACGATAGAAAAGAGAGATCAAAAAGGAAGTTGATGTTTTT
Organism: Artocarpus heterophyllus; assembly: GCA_025403435.1. Lineage (NCBI taxonomy): Eukaryota > Viridiplantae > Streptophyta > Magnoliopsida > Rosales > Moraceae > Artocarpus > Artocarpus heterophyllus. The sequence goes on from CM046345.1 coordinate 5,782,695, forward strand.
CATTATTTCAATCGCAGAAAAATCACAAATAAACCAATAAGAAGGATTTATAGAACCCTATAAACAAAGGAATAAAAGATTATTGCTACTGTTACTAATACTAGTTGAACTTACGTGCATAGCACTTTGGGAGTGATTTTGTAGACTTCATTTGTGAGTTAAATATTAATTATCGTATAGTTTTTTTTAATTTATTTAATAAAAAATATAAGATATAAGAATTCATTTATTAAAAGAACAATAGTTAAAGGATAGGGTGGAAAAGCCTAAAAAAAAAGATAAATTTCAGGAAAAATTTATTATAGTGGGCTGATTAAAAATCCCAACAATATTATTTTAAAAGTAGCAAGTAAGAGTCAAAAAGTGTTCTAAAAAAGTATATAGAAAATGAAACTGTAATTTAAAAATTAACACATTTGGAAGAAGTTCTTTTTATTTGAAAGAAGTTATTTCGATATGGTAAAATGAATGGCAATAAAAAAGCAAAAGAAAAGAAAAACGGTTAAAAAAAAAAGAGGTATCATTTTTTAAAAGGATAAGGCTTTTTTTTTTTAGGGTACGGATTTAAAAATTTCAAAAAGCCAAAAAAAAAAAAGGCAAAAAATAGTAATAAAAAATAAAACAAAACGGGTCCCAAAAAACAAATAGTTAAAGGTGGGGTGAAAAAGCTTTTAAAAAGTGATATATTTCAGGAAAAAAAATTACAATAGGGGGTTAATTAGAAATGCCCAACGTTATATAATAGTAATCGAGAGTAAAAAAAAAGTATTAGAAAATTACATCTTATGCCACAATTTTAAAAAGCTATGTTTATTCATACAACACTTAGAAAAAGTTATATTATATGTTAAGTTGTGTCACAAATAAACATGTATAACATTTATAGAAAGTAAGTCTCAAAATATGGCATTTATGAAAATTCCCCTATTCCAAAGAAGCATATAGAAAAAGAAATTGTAAAATAAAAGTGACAGATTTAGAAGTTGTTTTAATTTGAAAGATTATATTTTTGTATCGTAACATACCAAAATAATGAAGAAGGAAGAAAAATACAATTAGAAAAGGTTAAAAACAGATGTACAAGTTGTATTTTAAAAGGATAATTTTTTTGAGGGTGTGGATTTAAAAAAGAAAAACCAAAGTTGAATAAGAAAAGAAAAACTAAAGTTGAAAAAGCAAAAAAATAAAAATAAAAATAAAAGCAATGTTCAAAAAGGAAAAAAAAGGAGAGACAAAAATGGGAACGAATCGTGTGGACAAATCGCCCCATGTTTTTTTTATAAGTACCCTACACACTTTTAAATAGATAACAGACAAGAAATTACTTAATAACTCCATTAGTTACGTCCTTTTACCTTTTTAATTTGGTCCCACAACTAGTCCCTAATTGGCAATCCAATTCGAATTAGTTGGTTGAACGGTGTTAAATCTCACATTATACAATATAAAATAAAATAGTGGTACAGTGTAAAGCCCTACGTATTAGTTTTTGAACTAATTTTTTTTAATTCAAATGGGTTTCCCAAAACACCCTATTTGTCTAATTGATGTTTACTCTAAATGGTCAAAGGCTTAATTATTCTTATATCTGGTCGATAGAAAGAGTGAAGAGGACAAATGATAGAAGGATCTTTGGTGACATATGGCAACTGATTTTTTTTAACTTCACTTCCTTTCTTTTCTTTTTTTCTCTTTTTTACTTTTCTTCCTTTTATGTTTTTGTTCTTTATTTTTTATTTAGATTTTTGACCCCTTTTTTTGTTCCTTTTTATTTTTGTGATTTTTTGGTTCATTTTTTAAATCCACTTCATTAAATTACTTTATAGTATGTCTTATCAAAACACTTTTTCCTTTTAATCTATCGTTGTTATATATTCTTTTACATCCTCCGAAATATTATTTTATCAAAATTTTTTATTTATTTGAACTTTTCTCGTTTCTATCATTCTTGTTCTCAATTAATATTTCATAGTCACAAATCTTTCATTTAAAAAAAAGTAGTGCACCGGCAAAGCATGTATTTCTAACTGGTATATGGAAAATAATAGTGGCTAAAATACGAGCATTAATGGTGGCTTGACCTGTAACGTCCCGAAATTTATTTAATGTTAATGTAATGTAAATGATGAATTAGTGTGCCATAATTAACGCTTTAACATTTAATTAGATTACTTTGTTGGATTTTTAATTTTTGGTTGCTTTGTTAAATTGAGGCATTCAAATGACTTCTTATTGATTTAAAATGATGTTTTGAGTTTTAAAACACAACAATTTGTAAAATGTTAAAAATACTCCGTTTTGCAAAACCGTGGGCGGCACATGGTTTTCGCACAGTAAAACCGCCCACCGATTTTCTCTATTTATTTCCCTCTTCTCTCTCTCTCTCCTCACTCTCACGTTTCATTCTCCCTCTCTCTTCCCTCTCTCTTTCTCGGCAGCCTCTCTCTCTCTCTAATTTCTTCACAAATTTTTGAACTCCATTTCGAATCCAAGCTTCGGGATAGCAAGGAGGAAGCTCGGGGACGTGATTAGGCAACCGAGAACGCGGATTGAAGCTTCGATTCGAGGTTAGATTCGAAATTTCTAAACTTTTTACAAAATTTTCAATTTTGTGCATTTTTGAAATCTAGGTTTGTTTCAGCTTAGAAAACCGTGGATTTGTGTTAAATGAACTTAGAACAACTAGAATCTAAGCTTAGATTGAAGAAAAACGGATTGAATTCAAGATTTTTCATTTTTCCCCTTATTTTCTCATTTTCAGATTTTTGAGGATTTTGAGTTCAAATCTTGTTTAAATGAGTCCAAACATGTTTTAGAATGTTTTTCTATCATCTATGAACATTTTTCATGCCTGGGATTTGAGAAAAACAGGTTGGAAACAAGATTTGGATTTTGGGGATCGAGAAACCCGTGGCTGGGATTTCTGGGTTTTCCCAGTTCGGCAGGCCGAAGTTCATGTTCGGCAGGCCGGAGTGATGATCGGCAGGCCGGTGTTCTTCCGACCGGCAGGCCGAATCTGGGGAAATGTTCGGCCGACCGAACTTTGCTTCCGGCAGGCCGTCCAGCAGGCCAACCGAGGCATGGAAAATTTTGTGATTTTTACCCGTTTTCACTGTTTTGAACCCTGATTTAAATCCCAACCTTATAGGATGATTTTAAAGGTACAAATGGTACACTAGGACATCATGAAATGGTTCCGTAACATAGAATGTCTCGAACTAGATATTGATCGACTTAGTTTGTATCTAGGATCGTTCGTGGTTCCGTGGAGCTAACGTATAGCGGACCGGGATTGCGGTGTGGGGCACCGGCACGAGTATTGAGGTAGGACTTCTATCCTATTTCTTTGGTAGCCTGGTTTTGAAATGATTTGGCTTTGAAAATGATTTCTATCAAAATGTTTTCAACGGTTGTTTGAAAATGGTTTTATCGGTTATATTTTAATATACCATGATCTGAAATGAATTTCATAATAAATGTAATTGACAACACTCGGTAATTGGGTTTTGAATGATAATGATAATAAACACATGGGCATGATGCCATATCAGAGATCGGGTCGTGTAGCGATCGACCTTGGGGGCAGGTCCCGAAACCCAGCTGGGCCACTACGGTGGTGATTTCATGGTTTGCCTAGGTAAAAGAAAAATGGTGTTTTTGATTGTACGAGTAGACTGTTCTGTGTCAGAACGGCTCTACTCAAATTATGTATTTATTTATTTAAGTTTTCTTTTGAGTACTCCTAACAATGAACTGTTTCTTCAAATTAAATTATTTATAAAACATAGTCCTACTAAGCCTTTCGCTCACGTTTTATTGTTTTAAATTTCCCCCCCTTTTCTAGGTGGTTTCCCATTTAGGTTTGGAGAAGATTCTTCGGACCGAACTCAGGAGCAATAGGAGAGTTTATTTATATTCGGTAGTATTAATCAAGACATGTAAGACTTTAACTTCATTTGTACCTGGACTGTAATTGTATTTATGATATTGTCAGAACCATGTGTGTGCACAAGTTGTGGGTTGTGGAACCCATATTCGCGGTTTTTATTTAATTTTTATTACCTGCTTAATTTTTTTTATAAATCCTTTTATAAAATGTGGTGGAAAAACTTTTTAATTTTTTATTTAATTTGATTCTCAAACTCTCGATTTTTAATTAAATTCTCTTTTAATTAATCTAAATATTCCGCCACGTCACCTCCCGTACTCCGGGGCGTGACACGACCCTTCTTGTTGAGTTTGAGTCAAGAGGGCACTTTGACTAGAACCGGATTAGCTCCAAGGCTCCATGCGATCAACTTAATTCTGTTTTGACAATATCAAACACTTTTGTTGTGTTTGAAAGAGTAATAATTTGAACCACTTTTAAACACAAAAGCTATTAATAATAGTTTTATGATGCAGTTGCTGAGAGCTTTACACTGCAAACATTTTAAACTAGAAAGTTCAAACTGACGTGTCAAATGCAGGTTTGATTTGATACTGGTAACGCGGTTGTCGATGGTATGATTTTGGTTTCCAGATCTTTAGCTCGTGTTTTGTTCGATACCGGTGCCTCTCATTCTCTCATTTCGAGTTCTTTTGTACATGCCTTGGGATTAGAAGTAGAAGAGTTTAATGAACCCCTAGCTATAACTTCTCCCTTGGGGCGGGTGTGTGTAAATTGTATGTGTAAATCTTGTAAAATAAAGATTGGGGATGAGATTTTGAAAAGTGATTTGATTATACTCCCCATGAGTTCCTATGATGTAATCCTAGGGATGGACTGGTTGTCCAGGTATAGTGCAGTCGTGGACTGCTAACTTAGAAAAGTGACCCTAGTGTCTGATAGGGGGACGGTAATCACTTACCAAGGTGGTGGTGATTGGTCAATGAGTGAGCGCCTTATAAAGTCGTGTTTAGGAGGGCGAAGGAATCTAGATTGTTTCGCTTTTCTTGCCAATCTAGATTGCGAGCCCTATGTTTCGAGTAGTAGTGTAGCGATTCCGGTGGTTGATGAGTTCGAGGATTTTTTTCCCGACGAGTTATCAGGGTTACCACCGCATCGGGAGATTGAGTTTGGTATCGAGTTGTTTCCAGGGACATCACCGATTTCTATGGCACCTTATCGGATGGCGCCAGCAGAGATGAAGGAATTGAGGAAGCAACTTCAGGAGCTTGCTGATAAAGGATATATTCGGAATAGCACATCTCCGTGGGGAGCACCAGTTTTGTTCGCTAAGAAGCACGATGGGACTCTCAGGTTATGTGTGGATTATCGGCAGCTGAATCGTGTTACGGTGAAGAACAAGTATCCTTTGCCTAGGATTGATGAGCTATTTGATCAGTTGGGAGGTTCGCGATACTTCTCGAAGATTGATTTGCGTTCAGGTTATCATCAGCTCAGGATCAAGGAAGAGGATGTTCCCAAGACAGCATTTAGGACTCGGTATGGGCACTTCGAGTTTCTGGTTATGTCTTTTGGGTTGACAAATGCTCCAGCAGCTTTTATGGATCTGATGAACAGGGTATTTAGGCCGTATCTGGATCAGTTCGTGATTGTGTTCATTGATTATATTCTTGTGTATTCTAAGACTTGGGAGGAGCATGAGCAGCATCTTCGGATCGTGCTTCAAACTCTGCGGGAGCACCAGTTGTATGCTAAGAGGGAAAAGTGTGAGTTCTGGTTGACTGAGGTTAAATTTCTGGGTCATGTCATCTCGGAGCATGGTATTTCAGTGGATCCGTCCAAGATTGAAGCTATATTGGAATGGGAACGACCAAGGAATGTAGCGGAGATTCGTAGCTTCTTAGGTCTTGCTGGATATTACAGGAAATTTGTAAAGAATTTTTTGAAGATTGCAGCTCCGTTGACGAGATTGATCAAGAAAAATGTCAGGTTTGAGTGGGATGAAGATTGTGAGCTTGCTTTTCAGGAATTGAAGAACCGGTTGACTTCAGCTCTAGTGTTGGTTATTCCTAGTAGTAATGAGCCGTATGAGGTTTATGCGGATGCTTCAGGGCGCGGACTTGGATGCGTGTTGATGCAGCATGGACGTGTAGTTGCGTACGGATCGAGACAGCTACGACCTCACGAGCGGAATTATCCTACTCACGATTTAGAGCTTGCAGCGGTGATCTATGCGCTGAAGATTTGGAGGTGTTATTTGTATGGAGCATCGTTTCAGGTCTTCTCCGATCACAAGAGTTTGAGGCATTTGTTCACTCAGAGGGATCTTAATCTGAGGCAGCGCAGATGGGTGGAATACATGGAGGATTATGATTTCGCGTTGCAGTATCATCCCGGGAAAGCTAATATGGTAGCGGACGCGCTTAGCAGGAAGTCTTCAGGGATTCTCGCTTGTTTGATTTTTGAGGACTGGAGCAGGGATGCGACAGTGAGTGAGTATCGGCTACTGTATCATGAAGACGGTGATCGAGTTTTGTTGTATCACGTGGAAGCGACTCCAGTCTTTTTTGGATGGTGAAGCAAAGTCAATGGCAGGATCAGCATTTACAGGGGATTTGGTCGCGGATTCAGAACGGGGAGCAGTTTGAAGAATGGAACGTGCATGCAGATGAATCGTTGTACTTTCGGGAGCGTCTTGCAGTTCCAGTTATCGCCGAGGTGACGAAAGCCGTTCTAGACGAAGCTCATAGGTCTCAGTTTGCTATTCATCCGGGGAGCACCAAGATGTATCGTGATTTGAAGAGGCAGTATTGGTGGAAAGGCATGAAGAAAGATGTTCGTGAGTACGTTGCCAAGTGTTCGACGTGTCTTCAGGTGAAAGCTGAGCATCAGAAGCCTGCAGGTCAGCTTCAGTCGCTTCCTATTCCAGGGTGGAAATGGGAGCATGTGACGATGGATTTCCTCACAGGTTTGCCGAGGACAGAGCAGCGGCATGATGCAGTTTGGGTTGTGGTCGATATGTTGACGAAATCGGCGCATTTCATTCCGTTTAGGTCGACGTGTTCCAGGAAGATTCTCGGGGAGTTGTATATGCAGAACATTGTGAGGTTGCATGGAGTTCCTTTGTCCATCACCTCTGATCGAGACACCAGGTTTAATGATAAGTACTGGAGGAGTTTTCAGGAGGCTTTGGGTACGGATTTGAACTTCAGTACGGCGTTTCATCCTCAGACTGATGGGCAGTCTGAGCGGGTTATTCAGTTCTCGAGGATATGTTGCGTGCTTGTGCGTTGGACTTCGACGGAAATTGGAAGCAGTGTTTGCATCTAGCGGAGTTTGCGTACAACAACAGTTATCAGGGTAGTATCGGTATGGCACCATTTGAGGCATTGTATGGGCGACCGTGTCGGTCACCTGTGTGTTGGGCCGAGCCGGAAGATAGAGTTATCCTTGGGCCGGAAGAGATTCGTGATAGCAACGAGAAAGTCGCGGTGATTCGAGATCGATTGAGGGTAGCTCAGAGTCGGCAGAAGAGCTACGCGGATAGGAGACGTAGACCCTTAGAGTTCGCGGTTGGAGATTTTGTTCTCTTGAGGGTGTCACCTCGTAAGGGGACTATGCGGTTCGGAGTGAGTGGGAAACTCGCGCCGAGGTATATTGGGTCGTTCGAGATCACTCAGCGTGTTGGTGTGGTCGCTTATCGGCTTGATCTTCCACCCGAACTTTCTCATGTGCATGATGTGTTTCATGTGTCGATGCTTAGGAAATGTCCACCTGGGCAGGATAAGATAGTTTCATTTCGCGATGTACAGGTTTAGGAGGATACGACGTATGAAGAAGTGCCGATTCAGGTTATCGACCGGAAAGTAATTAGCTTGCGTCGTCGTGAGATACCATTGGTGAAAGTCGTGTGGCAGCATCACGGGGTTGATGAAGCCACTTGCGAATTAGAGTCGAGTATGCGAGAATTGTATCCGCATTTGTTTTGTTTTTGAAGTGAGTTGTAAATTTCGAGGACGAAATTTCTTTTAGGGGTGGAGAGCTGTAACGTCCTGAAATTTATTTAATGTTAATGTAATGTAAATGATGAATTAGTGTGCCATAATTAACGTTTTAACATTTAATTAGATTACTTTGTTGGATTTTTAATTTTTGGTTGCTTTGTTAAATTGATGCATTCAAATGATTTCTTATTGATTTAAAATGATGTTTTGAGTTTTAAAACACAACAATTTGTAAAATGTTAAAAATACTCCGTTTTACAAAACCGTGGGCGGCACATGGTTTTCGCACAGTAAAACCGCCCACCGATTTTCTCTATTTATTTCCTTCATTCCTCTCTCTCTCCTCACTCTCACGCATCTCCCTCTCTCTTTCTCGGCAGCCTCTCTCTCTCTCTAATTTCTTTACAAATTTTTGAACTCCATTTCGAATCCAAGCTTCGGGATAGCAAGGAGGAAGCTCGGGGACGTGATTCGGCAACCGAGGACGCGGATTGAAGCTTCGATTCGAGGTTAGATTCGAAATTTCTAAACTTTTTACAAAATTTTCAATTTTGTGCATTTTTGAAATCTAGGTTTGTTTTAGCTTAGAAAACCGTGGATTTGTGTTAAATGAACTTAGAACAACTAGAATCTAAGCTTAAATTGAAGAAAAACGAATTGAATTCAAGATTTTTCATTTTTCCCCTTATTTTCTCATTTTCAGATTTTTGAGGATTTTGAGTTCAAATCTTGTTTAAATGAGTCCAAACATGTTTTAGAATGTGTTTCTATCATCTATGAACATTTTTCATGCCTGGGATTTGAGAAAAACAGGTTGGAAACAAGATTTGGATTTTGGGGATCGAGAAACCCGTGGCTGGGATTTCTGGGTTTTCCCAGTTCGGCAGGCCGAAGTTCATGTTCGGCAGGCCGGAGTGATGATCGGCAGGCCGGTGTTCTTTCGACCGGCAGGCCGAATCTGGGGAAATGTTCGGCCGACCGAACTTTGCTTCCGGCAGGCCGAACTGTGCAGTTCGGCAGGCCGAAGCAGGGCGTCCGGCAGGCCGACCGAGGCATGGAAAATTTTGTGATTTTTACCCATTTTCACTATTTTGAACCCTGATTTAAATCCCAACCTTATAGGATGATTTTAAAGGTACAAATGGCACACTAGGACATCATGAAATGGTTCCGTAACATAGAATGTCTCGAACTAGATATTGATCGACTTAGTTTGTATCTAGGATCGTTCGTGGTTCCGTGGAGCTAACGTATAGCGGACCGGGATTGCGGTGTGGGGCACCAGCACGAGTATTGAGGTAGGACTTCTATCCTATTTCTTTGGTAGCCTGGTTTTGAAATGATTTGGCTTTGAAAATGATTTCTATCAAAATGTTTTCAACGGTTGTTTGAAAATGGTTTTATCGGTTATATTTTAATATACCGTGATCTGAAATGAATTTCATAATAAATGTAATTGACAACACTCGGTAATTGGGTTTTGAATGATAATGATAATAAACACATGGGCATGATGCCATATCAGAGATCGGGTCGTGTAGCGATCGACCTTGGGGGCAGGTCTCGAAACCCAGTTGGGCCACTACGGTGGTGATTTCATGGTTTGCCTAGGTAAAAGAAAAATGGTGTTTTTGATTGTACGAGTAGATTGTTCTGTGTCAGAACGGCTCTACTCAAATTACGTATTTATTTATTTAAGTTTTCTTTTGAGTACTCCTAACAATGAACTGTTTCTTTAAATTAAATTATTTATAAAACTTAGTCCTACTGAGCCTTTCGCTCACGTTTTATTGTTTTAAATTTCCCCCTTCTAGGTGGTTTCCCATTTAGGTTTGGAGAAGATTTTTCGGACCGAACTCAGGAGCAATAGGAGAGTTTATTTATATTCTGTAGTATTAATCAAGGCATGTAAGACTTTAACTTCATTTGTACCTGGACTGTAATTGTATTTATGATATTGTCAGAACCATGTGTGTGCACAAGTTATGGGTTGTGGAACCCATATTCGCGGTTTTTATTTAATTTTTATTACCTGTTTAATTTTTTTTATAAATCCTTTTATAAAATGTGGTGGAAAAACTTCTTAATTTTTATTTAATTTGATTCTCAAACTCTCGATTTTTAATTAAATTTTCTTGTAATTAATCTAAATATTCCGCCACGTCACCTCCCGTACTCCGGGGCGTGACACGACCCTTCTTGTTGAGTTTGAGTCAAGAGGGCACTTTGACTAGAACCGGATTAGCTCCAAGGCTCCATGCGATCAACTTAATTCTGTTTTGACAATATCAAACACTTTTGTTGTGTTTGAAAGAGTAATAATTTGAACCACTTTTAAACACAAAAGCTATTAATAATAGTTTTATGATGCAGTTGCTGAGAGCTTTACACTGCAAACATTTTAAACTAGAAAGTTCAAACTGATATGTCAAATGCAGGTTTATTAAGTGATGCTAGCGAGTTTTCTCTGGGTTTATCAAGTACGAAAGTTTTCAAGAATATTCAAAGGATGACATGAAAGATCTTGCACTAAAGACTTGAATATCCAAGAATTAAGTAGTTCGATTGAAGAGTGAAGACGGTATACACAAGCCTTGAGCATATATAGGTGTACGTAATTCTTTTATGTAAGATTCAGAATAATTTGTGCTACTTTGATTGCTCAAGACCAAGTTGTCTTAATTTTACTCACACAATTACAACATCAGCCCCTCCCCTCTGGTCCGTGACACAAGGCCTCACCCACTGCCACAACGACCAACCGGACTGTTGATCTCTTCACAATGCCGATCTCCTATCCCATGTCTTCGTATTTGTCCTTTGACCTAGACCCCGACTGATGGATGTTGATGACGCGGTGTCGGAGTCGTGAAGATCTTGCAAGAAGGTTCATAGAGCCATGATGTTGGAATCAAAAGGTGTCGTTGCTACAAGATTTGAAGTGCCACGTTGGCGACGATAGACTGATTTGTTACACACTTCTTTATGCTTCACATGAGTGGTTGACCCAATGCCAAATTGGCAACCAGCCATAAACAACGGCTTTTACTTCACCAGATTTGCACTTTCTTAAATTAGGATCAAAGAATTGCTCTTGACCAAGGCACATTAAAACGTGCTATACCAACCAATTTGCTTCACAAAGTCAGCTTAGAAATAAAAAGTCTACCATGTGATGACCACGTCTAAGCCTCTTTGATTTTCATAATCAAACATTCTCTGAATTGCATTTTTGGTCATTCTTGACCCCTAAAGTTCCCTTCAAACTTAAATGTATGGCTTGTAATAACTTTTAATTGCAACTTATTTCTGATTTTGTTATCTCTCCTATCTCTTTCCTTTTATGCGCTCTGTCATGCCTTTTTGCTGCTTCTCCTTGCTGCCATATACCTCTTGCTGCAAAGTTTCTTGTGAAAAAAATCATTGAAACACATGATTATGGTAAGAAAACAAGGCAAAATGCAATTTTTGCTATAATACTTTAAGAGAGAGAGAGAGAGGAGAAAAGAAACTCCAGATGGAACTCCATTTCCATAAAAAGAAAGGTGGATTTTCTTATACTTATATTTTTTTGCCATTTAATCAAGATATTCCATGCATTTAATTTTATTTTTGCATGTAATCTCAATCATTTATTAGTTAATTGCAAGGGAACCTTGTCACCTTCTGCTTTTCTACCTCATTATAAAGGGCCCGTTTGGTGCGAGAGAAGTGGAAGTAGGAATAAGGGTGAGAGGATTAGTGAACTGTGAATGGATTTTAGAACTTCTTGCTTGGTAGAACGGAGCGGAGAAGGGCTTTAAAATCCTCCACCAAACGAGAAAATCCATACCGAACACAATAAGGAAAAAGTCATTATCTTCCTCTATTTTTTCTCCACCTAAGTTATATCCCTTTCCTTCCTCCTCTTTCTTTTTTTTTTTTCCCCTCTTACCAAACACAGCCCAACAGTACATGCAATATATACGTTAAGCTCATAAGTTGACCATAGACAAGTAAGGTATGAAGAGAACTTCCAAGTCCTTTTGACAATAAAAAAACAAATTACATAGAGCTAAAATATTAAAATTAATTTACTCCTTTTGTATCACTCGTAAACATAAGATATGAAGACAAAACCACCCACCTGAAATTGGCGGTGGGCGCTGCAGGTACAAACAAAAATTATAACCAACTACAATTTTGAAACCGAGTCAAAATTCACAAAAATTAAGTTACACTACCTCATGGCAGTAGTACCGGGGCCAAAAAGAAAAAAGAAACTATGGAGGCTTAATGCTTATTTTTCTTCTTGCCTCTCTTTCTCGAACTAGTTTCGGGCGCTTCCGCTTCTTCAGCCTTTTGCTCCGCCTCCAATATGGCCAGCTGCAGTGTGGACAAAATTTTCCAGAACGTCACTAAGATATGGTAAACCAAACACATTTCTAAGACAGTTTCAATCAATGATTCCAAAATTTCAGTTCTAAGAAACACAAAAATAAAAAGATCATAAACCAAACAGGCCCTTTGGTTTTCAGGAACCTTTGTATAGCCAAAAGAGTTACCTCATCGAGAATAGGTTTAAGCTCTCTGTATCGAGCTTCAGCAAGATCAAAACCATCTTTTCGAAGCTCCTGCAAATGATATACCAAGGCAAACATTATGTCATGCACATTAAAACAGAAACTACATTCAATCAAGCAAGAAACATGAGCAGCAAGCTGTGAGATTCCTTTCTGCACTATTTTCAATCCAAACAAGCTCAAAAAGATCGAGTAAGAAAGTCTGAAGGCAGAAGAAACAAAATTTAGCAAAGATTAATAAAATTAGTTGGAAAAGGGGATTTAATGTAAAAAGGGTCCTGAACAGAAAATATATTGAATGTTAGTTTTCCTTATTAAATAATAAAGGCTAATGCATACCTTTCCAGTGTGTTGTGTATGTTCATGTGCAGCCATTTGCCAGTATAAATTCGTACGCCTGTAGAAATCTCGCAATGACTCTCCGGGCTTCACATAAAACATAAAAAGAAGCATCAGTTAACGTAGTAATGGCAGAAATGAAAATTTCAATCTAGGAGCTTAAATTTGGCCCCGGGAGGTGACTGAAAGAAAGACAGACTGGTTATTAGCGCAAAATAAGTAAGAGTAAGCACCGTCGGAGTTCTTTGTGAATCCGAAAGGCCAAGACTGGCTCTTATTTGCTCTATCCTAGCCCGTTTCTCCTTCCTTCGAAGATTCTTTCCCGTGCCCTTGATTAGAGCAATAGCCTCGCCCACTTGATCTGTACCATCTTTGCTACTCTATACATAAGGAAAAATGAAAAATTAAATAAAGAAACGATCTAAGTGTTTTCCTTGTATGTAATGAGAATCTCTCTCTAGTGGCAGAGTAGTTAAAAGAGGACACATTTCAGTAGTTGAAAGTTTATGCATAAAAAAATCAGGAAACCGAGTAGAGGCACCTCTGGCTCATCATCGTCATCACTCTCGTCACTATTGCTATCACTATTTTCATCTTCATCTTCACTATCATCTTCGTCCTCATCTTCATCCTCAGAGGATTCCACCCATTCAGATTGTGAGGCCTGCATCACAAGTAAAGTCAGGTTGAAGCAAACGAGATGCAACAAATCATATAAATGTTGAGTTGATCTGACTTCCAATTTGTCAAAAAATCTCAAAACAAAAACAGGACGAATTTCGAAGTTAAATGGAACAGGAGAAATTGGTGCAAAACAGTGTAGACAGTAAAAACATAATAAAATAAAATAAAAAATCAAAGCGGCGTAATTGAAAGTTACACTTGTCTTTTTTTAACATTTTACAACGAAGTCAGAAAATTAACATTCAAGATTCAACATATAGTTTCACCATTTGTAGACCCAAGGCAAACAAAGATGACAGACCTGCATGATGCACTTCCATTCGTCAAGTTTGCTCAGATTAAGCGAATATAAATCATCGAGCGTAATTTCTCGATCTTTAATTTCCATCATACCCCCGTATATGTATAATGTATCTCGTCCAACGACCATGCACGAATTGATTCGACCACAGGGCTTCACTATCTAATAAGAGTTCATAATAACTCCACAAATTAACTTAAAAATAAATCTAAATGGATGAGGAGAAAAAGCCATCCAGCAAGACAAACCTCTGGTAAATCAGAATTTGGTAAATCCAATTTAGAACTAGATTCTGGATTCTTTTCATTGGATTTAGCAGCTAACACGTCATCATCAACTGTCATGCTTCTGGTCATATGCTGTGACATCTGATCAATGTCACTTTCCATGTCGTCTGCTTCTTCATCGTACTCAGATTTCTCATCTTTGTCAGTTGTTGCCAGCTCCTGTGCTTCCGTAGAATTTGTCTTATAATCACCATGACTCTTTTGTTCAACACTCTTTTTTAACTGTGCAATATAAACAAATGAAGTCCATATTATCTAATGAAAAATGTAAACATTAAGCTATAAAATCTAATGTAAACAAAAACTCTAGGTTATCAATATTGCAATTTGATACAGTTCAACCTTCTTTGTTGTTGATTTCTCTTTCCGTAACTCCAATGGATACCAACGGCGGCTATCAAATTGAAAGCCATAAAGTTCATCCAAGAACAAGCTCATCATTACGTCACCTGCATGCACGAGAGAGAAGGCACCAAAAACAAGAAATGATTACGGAAAAATAAAAACAAATTGCTGCATAGATGTACGTGTCATAAATGAAGATGATATAAAAATTGAGTGCAAAGGATTTATTTTGGAAATACTACCTTCCTATGGAGAGCAAAATACGATAAACATATACAATAGAAGTCATGGGATAGAAAATGTCAAAAAAACTAACCTTCAACTTCCATATCCACCACCCCACCAAATAGCAAAGCGCGCCTCTTATGAACGCACATAGAGAACCCGGCACGAGGCCCTGGAGGCATCCCACTTTTCTTTACCTATTCCAAGATAATCACTAATCAACATTTGCGAACAACTGCATATATTGCTGATTTTGTTTTTAGAATACAATAAAATCAAAAAATACGCTTTGAAATGCGTTAATAGTAAGGTATTGCATTACGGCAAAACAAGAACCTTGTTCCATTCCCAAGTTATAGGATCAAGGGACCACATGTCTGAATGAACATTCCCCTTCTCAGAGCCACTCTTATCGGATGAAATTTCTTTGTGATAGCCACCGTACAAGAAAATCTGAAATGCCCAAAGGGGTAACACAAATTCAGTAGTTTTACAACAAAAGAGACTCGGGGCAGAGATAATAAAGGGTATCTTTCATTTGCTCACCTCATCCTGGTAAACAAAAAACTGAAAACCACTTCTAGCACTTGGCCACAAGGATCCAGGCCTAGGCTTTATTTCCTGCCACTAAAATTGCAACACACCAAAATGTTCTTTGTTAAACAACACATTCAGATAATGATGATGCTGGCTCAATGCAAAGGGGCCAATCTACACTTACCTTGAACTGATCCAAGTCAAAAACATACAAATCATTGTAATACCTGCATAAATAGAGGATAGAGCAGAGAAAGATATTGTTACTGTAGACTGAATAATTATTGAAGAAAACCCTCAAGATTATATAAATAAAAAAGTTCAAAGGTGAATTTTTTAAGCAATATATATGTGTTTTCCACTACATTTTTGAGCTTAATGCAAAATCATTTTACACACACACACACACACGCGCGCCAAATACACATATTTGAGCTGAACACAAAATTATTTCACAGACACACACACACACACACAACAAGAGTTTTCTCAAAAAGAAAAAGCATGGGAAGAAGATCAATTCAAAATTGAGGTCCACCTAATTATTAGGATGAGAGTACTACTACTACGTATGTGAGATGGCATACCCTAAGAATACTACATTATAAAATAACAATAAAACTTTTGAAATGTATAGAATCCGTTAACAACCTCACTTCTCTAAGAGTGTCGTAGTAGCCACCAAAAACAATAAGCTTGTGCTTGTATAGTACCTGGAAGATAAACAAAAAAAAAAAGCACAAAATTTATTTTTTAAAAAGCGGTGTATTTGGGTGAAGAAAAGACTAGTTGATCCTACAATGTAAAAATTTCACATACTGGAACAAAGAAAGTATTCATGGTAACTTTGAATGTAAATACTATAAAGATAAATGTAATTTATACAAATCGAAATATTAACTTTTCAAATTCACCCAACATTTAGCAAGAATGTCATGTCCCAATCATGGGTACAAAGACTGATAAATCCTGGAAATGCAATCAAAATTCTTATTAATGACCACGGGAATAAAAAGCATAGATTCCAAAAGCTCATATTTACCATTCGATGACCTGACCGTGGACTTGGACACCCTTTTAGATTGAGTTGTTCCCATTGATTTGTCTTCAAGTCCAGCATCCAAAAGTCCTGAAAAATGCAAAATAGAAGGCAACTTGTAATCCTTAAAACATGCCAATAAAAAGGTTTAACATCCCGAAGAATCTACTTTAGAGGACTCACCTTGTAGTGATGAAACCTCTCTTGATTT
This sequence comes from Artocarpus heterophyllus, assembly GCA_025403435.1. Lineage (NCBI taxonomy): Eukaryota > Viridiplantae > Streptophyta > Magnoliopsida > Rosales > Moraceae > Artocarpus > Artocarpus heterophyllus. The sequence goes on from CM046345.1 coordinate 5,799,118, forward strand.
GGAGATGTAAACTCGCCACCTAATGAAAAAGGACAACATATCAGAAATGCAAAAGCACAATTTGCACATATCCTCTTCATTCAAAAGTTTTTGTCAGTCTACCGAAAATATAAAGATAATTCTTCCAAGCAACTGCCTGGTGGGCACTTCGAGGCGGCGGACTATTGGGACTTGAAATTAACTTCCACTCCTGCTTTTCAACATCGTACCGGTAAAGATCACCATAGACAAATGTCTGCAATGACACATATCGGTTCCAGCCAAAAAGGTAAGCAACAACAGAAAAGCAAGCTTACTTGCATCAGATCATATAGACATGTAAAGAAAGAACTAACCTTTTTACCATTGTAGAATTCGCCTCCATAAAGGACCAAATCCGTTTCTTTCAATGGATTAAGGTTCAACTACACAATCAGCACAGAGATTTAAAAAAAAATTTGAAAAAAATTAAAAAAAAATCAGTAATTATAAGTTCTAACAGAAATCACTTACTGTACAGTTTAATCTTGGAGATGGAGCTGGGACATTATCCTCAATGTGGACTTCCTTCTTCTTGGCTTCCTCCTTTTGAATACTCAACTATTAAACACAAAAACAATGTCAAAACCTTTCCAAAATTCAACAAAACCTCCATCATTTATCTTCACTTTCTTCAATTGAAAGACGATGTTAGGATCTAATATTGTTATACGGTTAGTTTGTTACATAGTTTGTTAGTTAACAATTGTCAGTTAACCACTGTAATCCACTAGTTTACTCCAGTTAGCTCTTCGGTATACTCTTGTTAAAAGCCTGTAGTTATAAATACAGGAAACAATGTACAACTCATTACACTGAATAACAAATTTCTTGATCTCTTTCTTTCTTCAATTCCTTTCCCACAAATCATCTTCTTTGATTTTTAGCAATATAACTCGATCTCTTATAGACAAATATCCAATCAAAAACATAAGTTCATCACATATCACAACAACAAGTTCAAACTTTTCACAAAGGCACAACCTTTTTTCATGATCAAAATTTTCAAACAAAAGGAACATAATTTAATCATTCCTCAAATACCCATTACTCCTAAAAGCCGAAACAAGAAGCTCGTACAGAGAGAAGTAGAGAAAGAGAATGAATTTTTGTTTACCAGAATGGCGTCGATGTCGTCTTCAGGAGAGAGCTTTTTGGTCTCTCGACGCGCTCTTTTGTCCTCTGCTTTTGCGGTTTTCTTCTCGGTTTTCTCTTTGCCTTTTCCGGGCTTCTTCGTTTTCTTCCCCATCGTTCAGCGAAGGCCAAAGCTCGATGCTTTCCGAACTGAAGAGCGGATTGGAGACGAGGAAGAAGTGTAGAAGACGGCATGGAAGCGGCACTTTAAGCGCTCGAAGTACCGGAATGAGTTGGTTTGCCTCTGTAATACGGTGTCGTTTTTGTGGAGTAGTAACTTTTCAAGCTTCACCAACGCAGCGTTTGCCATCAGAAAACTTTTTGAGCCTTTTTTTAGTGAGTGATTCAAATTTTGTTAAATTAACCCCTCAAAAAAATTGCTAAAGTAAGAAAATAATCATTTTTTTTAATGGTTAATGAGCAATAAGTTGATTTATAGTTTATCATTAATTAATTTAGTGATTTATCACGAATGAACTAATATCAATTAGAGATTAACTAATATTAATCCATAATTTTTTTGTTTGTCAATGATAATCTATTATTTAACCAATGACAAACCGGCCTATCAACGATAATCATTAGCATACCATGAATTAACTACAGTAATATTTAAGACAATTAAAAAACCATTTAACTAAAAAAAATTTAGACATTAATTGAAAGATTGCAACCAAAACCGGCTGTCCATCAATTTTTTTAGGGTTATTAACACCAATGCCTTTTAAATTTTAGGATCTTTTTCATTTTGACACCTAAATTTTAAAAATCACCACTTTGCCCTTAAACTTTTAAGGCTCCTTATTTTGTCCCTTGAACTTTAAAAATCACCATTTTTTCCTAAACTTTTAAAACTTCGCACTTTGTCCCATGAACTTCCCATTTTTCGTTCAAATAGACGAAATTAAGCTCACGTGATTCACATCACACATGGGTCACCTGTAAGAGGCAAAAATGAGATTTATATGAAATCATATAGGCTTCATTCTGTCTATTTGAACAAAAAATCGGAGGATCTGGGGCAAAGTGAAGAGCTTTAAAAGTTCAAGGGACAAAGTAGAGATTTTTAAAGTTTAGGGAACCAAATGTGAAGTTTTAAAAGTTTAAGGGACAAAATAATGATTTTTTAAGTCCAACGGGCAAAGTCGGAGAGACCCTAAAGTTTAGAGCGCTTTGAAATTAATAACTTTTTTATAAAATAAAACTTTTCTTTTTATTTTAGAGAGAGGAAGGGACATAAATTGTATTTATTACAAATATGGTATGTATTTGTTTTTGAGGAATTATACCAAATAGCCGATCTTATCAATTGATGAGTAAAGAATGTCACACAATTTGAAAAAGTAATATATATATAGCAAATACACTAATTTACTAATGCAAAAACCCAAAAGTACCCTTCAAAATTTTTTCTCCATTTTTGTTTCTTGCTCTGTTTCCGCATGCCTCTCTCCCTCCTTCAATTTGATTTCCCTATCAAATTTGCTCATTGGTGCCGCCACATTTAGAGCTCGACAACAAATGAGACTGTATAAGTGTACATTTTACAAGACTTAAATCAATTATTTACACTTTTATTTCTCGTTAAATCATCTGATTAATAGCATTTTCGTGTTTAATAAAGTTTGTGTTTCTTATTGTCTAAATATAGTTAATTATGTGTTTTTAGTTTTTTTTAGTGTGTTTTTATATTTAAGTAAATTTTTGGTAATTTTGTAGAGTCAAATTTTGAGTGTTTAATAATTAATTAGTTTGAAAATAATTAAAACAATAAAAAGAATCTTGTGTGAATTTATTCTTAGTCTTAAAATGTTTATCAATAAGTTTTTACTTTGTAAATAAGTTTTATTGTATTTTTAGTAATTTCTAAAATATTTACAAGTCTAAAATAATATATTTGTGTGAAATAGAAAAGGTCTAATACTTTTAGAAATTTTTATTTATTTATTGTATTTTGCGTGTTTAATTGTAAAAATAAATATTTTTTAATAATTATTGTAATTATTTTTATAAAATAATTAATTTTAGTGTATTTATTAATTTTAAATTTAAAATCTGGAGAAAAAATAAAGCAAAATGGCTTAAAAATATGTAAAATCAGACATCAAATACACAAGAAATCAAAAGAAATTAAAAATCACAAGAAATGCCATGTGGCACAATCCTGACTGTCCAAGCTAGCCGCCAAATGCTTCACCACCGTTGGATCAAGGCCCATGTGTCAGGACATCTTTAAAAGTGCATTAGGATAGCGTGCTGCAGCTCCGATGCGTGCGTGTTTTTGTCTTAGTCAAATCGACTGACCAAGATGCATCCGACAGTTCCCAGTCTAGCCTTTGCCCTAGCTTCATCTTAGCCGCTTCTTTTAGTCCAAGTCAACGAATCCAATGGCCTTTGACTTCCAGTCTTTACCAGCATCGCACTGGATGTTGAACTGAAATTTGTATACAAAAGATTTAGCTGCGGGAGAAGAAAAAGAGAGGAAAAAAAGTTAAAGTCGAAATGTTCTGATTCATTGGGTGGCAAATAAAAAAAGAAAAAATAAATAAATAAATAAATCTCTCAAATTTGCATATGACTCGAATGCAATATGAGATCAAAATAATAATATAATATAAATTAAAAAAATTGGTAAATAGCATTTTCTAAAGCATGTGAAATTCGCCCGCCTTAGAATTTCAGACATCCCATGGCCTCTACAACCATTTCTTCTTTCCTTCTCCCCTTTGGTTCTTCTATTAACTGTTGAGCTTCTGAGCAAGGATGAAAATATCAGTATTGTTGAAAATATTGATACTTTAATTTTACGAAAATTTTAAAGAAAATATCGATATCGGTAGAAATTTTGACAAAAATTATGGCAATTATGAAAATTTTATATAAAATATATTTCTATTATTTTAAGATACAATAAATATTAAAAAGAAACATAAATAAAGCTTACATAATAAATTCCATACATATTAGATTTGTAAATACCATAAGGAAGTTATGTGAGGCTCAAAAATGATTGAGATTCTATCTTAATTAAAATAATATTAGTGTCATGACATGTTATTTGAGTAATATGCCACATATAAGTTTGTTGACTTCTTCTCACTGTATTTTTGTGAATGGGAATTGTGATTACTTTATGCCTTTATGCCTTTTTTATTTTAAAATAACAATTAAAAGACAAAAGATTCTAGGGAAAGCTGAATCTTGTTATAAAATTGATATGTACAGGATAAATATTCATTCATTAAAAGTATAAGATACTAATAGATTATTTAAAAGGAAAAATCTACTAAATTTTGTAATTTTTGACATTACAAAATTTTGTCAAAATTTCCCCAATATAAACCAAAATTTTGTACAAAATGCATTACAAATTTTTTGATATCGATATTTTTACCAAAATTTACCGATATTTTGCCAAAAACAATAATATAGTGGAAAGATATTTTGGGACCTCAAAATTTTTGAAATTTTGATATTTCTGAAAATCCCACCGAAATTTCTAAAATTTCCTTGAAATTTTCATCCTTGCTTATCAGTATCCTCCATTCAAGAAGAGATGCTACTAGAGCATTCCCTTGACCCCATTTTAAATATTAAAATAATGTCTAAATTAGTGTAGCAAGTTTGGTGAGGCAGAGAGATAATCTTGTGTGCGTAGTAGTCTAGTATAGTTTTTAACTTTATATTTGTGCTGTAATGTTTATATTTTTAGGAATAAATTATATTTTTTTGCTTTTAATAATGAAATCATGCATGTTTATTAAGTTAAGTTTTGTTGCATTATAGACATGAATAGGCACAGTATATGCTTGGTAATACTTGATTTATTGTCGTTAGAGAACAGTAAACAAGTTAATGATACAAGGTTCTACTAGAATTAACGCAATAATTTTTTCATTAAAATATATTAATTTTGATTTGTTATTTTATTTTTTATCTTAAAGTTATGTTAGTTATAACTGTAGTAATAGCGGTTATAAATGTCATAGTTATTGCACCAAATTATTAATGAGAGGTCATTATTTTGCTACTTTTTATAGGACAACCCTTCCTACATTATGACTTGCTACATTATCGCTCTCGATTGACTTATAAAAATAGCAAATGTACTTGTTTTTAATGGAAAAAGACATAATAAATCAAATCCTTTATTATGTCTTACCAAGTTACGAAACATATAAGTGAATCTGGGCGTTTTACCAAGTTAGTTTTATCTTCTAAATTTTAAATAAAAATCACAAAAATATTTTTGTTTTAAACTTTGTTTTGAAAAATCGATTGTCTTTTTGAACTTTTATTTTTATCATTCTGCCGAGTTACAAAATTTTCACTGCCCTCTGGATACAACAATCTCTTCTGTACTACAAACGTCTATGTTTAAAGAAATATTTTGGGCGATACAATAGAGACTAAGACAAAGTTGCTGTCACAACCCGCCTTTTTTGGGTTGTGAAAAATCTTTTTCTTACTTACATATAGACAAAGACTTAGGATTTTTTTTTTCCACATACAGGTTTTAGCATCTTTTGAAACACCAACATATACATATGTTTACATAAGCAAACTTTCTTTACAACACTGTTTGCCAAGTACTTTCGAGAGAGGTTTTTGTCTTACTTAACTATGTTACAACTTTTATACACACGTTTCAAAATAACTTAAAATATATTACAGCGGAAACATAACTACGGCGGAATCCATACCCATTCTGCACACTAATCATCCCTCAGCCAGCTTATCAATGAAATTATTCTAACCTTCTTATGGTAATACCTACAACATGAAACACTTACTGGGCGTTTAATGAGCTTACGCCCAATAAGTCCCAATACAGCCCACATGCACATTCAATACAATGCATGATTCAGTTATGCTTTCTTATGAGCATTCTTTATCATTATCATGTCTTATCTTGAACTAGGGCCCAAATGTTCGTACTATTGTGCGCATAGGTCTACGTGACACCGAGACCATACTATATCCTTAAACTCCTATTGAATCAGGAATCGGTACGACACTTTTCTTAATTCTGGTGATATATTTACCAGCCCAATTATTATGGTTATCATACCATGCATAAAGTTATAATCACATGTTATGCACCAAACATAAATACTCTTGTACGGTATAATACACATAGGTACATACTTTAAATACTCATAAGTACACATTAATATACACACAGGTATACAACATAATATACACATAGGTATCTATTTTGTATACTCATAGGCACACACCAATATACTCATAGGTACTCACATTATAGCATATACGTAGGTATACACCTTGATATACACACAGGTATACATATACATATTTCACATCCTATACCTACAATTCCATACTGTAGGTAGGATGGGTTCTTGCTTGATTTGGGTTGCTGTGCGCTTTGACCTCAGTTTCTTCTTTTCTAGTCTTCTAGGATCCTGTTTGGCCAATTACAAAGCTATTAGCCAAATTTTACTATTTCCTCTATGTCTCATTACAAAATGTTCATTAATTAATAAATCGAGTTGCATAATTGTATACAACTCCGAAAACCACTGGTTTCTTATTCTTATCTTACTCTACCCTTCTATCTCTAACGAAGGGCAGGAATCTTTTTAATCATTCTTTTTTTTTCCTTTTTGGAATGTTTTAGAGCGGTTCGTGTTACTTGAACAAAAATGACAATTTTGCCCTTGGTGGGTCTCCTAAATTTTCAGAGCTTGATTTCGCCATTTTAACTGAAATAGTTACGTACTTATTTTAAATTAGTACCCTAATGGGTCGGATCTCCTTATTTTACATCAGTGCGTCATTTTAATAAAACCTTGTAATTTTACCCCTTATCTGAAAATTCTAAGAATTTTACCCCCAGGACTAAAATTTCTCTCCAAATCAAAATTTTTCATTTTTCACAAGGATCATTTTTGTTCAAAGTACCATACCCTAAATCCTTTTGAAAAATGGCATTTTTGCCCTTTAAAATTTTTTCCCAATTTCAACAAAATGTTTGTAAGATTAATATCTTACAAACGGTATTAATCTTACAAACGGTTGAGATTTTCGATGAACTATTTGCGATAACTAACAGTTTCATCGAGATTTACAACTTTTGTATTTTAACTTTTTCAAAATTCTTCACTGCACAGGGGGTTTTTTGGCATTTTTTTAATTCTTCTGAGAAAAATTTTTTTCTTGCAATTTAGTTCTTAGGTCATTTTTGTAAAAATCTATTTTTAAACAGCATATCTACCCCTGTGAATGCAGTTTCAACCCTTGTCTAAACCATTTTCATGCCCAATCTCCATTTTTGCAAAACTAATAGTAAAATTACAAAAATAACATATTTTGCATAAACTACCATTTTGAACATTCAACCCTAAATTTTTACAATACCAACATGCCATAATTTATATATCTATGGAGTTTAACCAAAAATTTACTTGAATCCTCACATACTTTTGAAAGAATAAAAATAAAAATAAAAATAAAAACCACATAATTTTAAAACTTAAGAAACCAAAACTTACCCAAATGGAAACTTTGTGCTTCTAGCCTTCCAAAGGCTCCTTTGAAACCTTTTTCCTAGGTATTTTTCATGCAAAAAAACCATGAATCAATTTCTCCCTTAACCCAAGAAAAATCTTTAGAAAACTTGAAAAAAAGTTTCGGCTTTTACCTTAAACTTGATAAAATTCCTTGAGCTTTGTTCCTTGAACTTAATTGGGGTTAATTTCACAAGGATTTGGGTTTGAGAAGGTTCTCTAATGGTGGCCGTGGGGTTGGAGGAAGAAGAAATTGGAGATTTTGGCTAATTTTGCATTTAATTCATGCTTATCCATTTAAGTAACTCACTAAGTAATCCATGGGTTTACTAATGTGGCTTAATGTGATTGGGCCACCTTTCATGGCATGGTGGCCCAATGAAATCCTAATGGGTGTCCACTTGGTAGGCCCAAAAAATTTACACTGTATAATTTTTTACCACATAGTATTTTTCTTACACTGTCGTGGTAAAATCAGTGCAAAACATATTCTTAAACTGTATAAAATATTTTACTTGCCTTTGTTGTGTTTTTGGAGGCCAGACATAACATCTCTTATATCTGTGCTTTCACTTAACTGTATACTTATACCACATAGGGCCCCTTTACACTAGTTTAGGGTTTTGAGTAGACTCTCTATCTTACTTATACCCTAATTATCCGTCCGTTTATATCACAATTGTACAATTAATTATGATATAAAATTTATTTTTTGGATATTATTTACAAATTCTTGAGTATTTAAACTTATAAAATTTGTATTAACAATATCCAACATTGCATCACGTTAGTATTGAAATTTTTGATTAATACCGCTTATTTATACATTAGCACAATTTTTTTTAAAAATATAATTTTTAAAGGTAAATTCATTAATTAAACCTAATTAAATATTAGATTCTATTAATGAATTTCTTCGGTCATTACAGTTGCGACCGAAGCCGCGATAAGAGCCGCATGCCGAGCATCCCTCTCTCTTTCCCCTCATTTCTCTCCTCTGATTCTTCTCGGATATGGTTTTCCCGTTTGACTTGCTCAACAGTGCTGCCACGTTTAGAGCTCCTCAACGAAGACAAAGTCACAACAGATATCGTAGACGCCATTGCAAGCCTGGGAGATTAGGGACAAAGTTGCAGGCCTAGGTGTAGATTAAACTTCATCTATCAAAAGAGTGAGAGATAGCCGATAAAATCACGATGAAGATGGCGATTGAAGTAGTACACTTGGTAGATCAAAAACAGTCACTAGAGTGAGAGATTGCAGGATGAAATCACAAGCCTTGGAGATCGCAATCCTTGTTTTTGTCGTCGTCAAATCCCGATCATCGGCTTCGCCATCGGATGACTTTGTTGTCCTTGTTGTTGAACTAGCTCATCGTCGAGATATGAGCAACGATGATCGAATGTTTGAGAGGAAGGAAAATTTCTTTTAAAAAAAAAAGGTAAAGAATAATAATTTTTATTTTTTTTTTTTTTTTTTCTTTTTTAGCTTTTTTTGGCAATGGATTTTTCTTTTGGGTTAATATAGTATTAACCAGATAATATGGTATTTATAGATTTTGCTATTTATTTTTGTATTTATTTGGTAATACAGTATTACATTAGTAATACTGTATTTCCCGGCCATCTGCGATCCGACAAATTCATCAGTGAAATTTTATATTTACATAGTAAATACAGTATTTACATAGTAAATACAGTATTTATAGTTTAATAATGTATTTACCAATCACCGGTGGTTTGGCAAAGTTGTAGTGAATTTTTGTATTTACATGATAATACAGTATTTATAGTAAATACTGTATTTACTAGTCATCGGTGGTCTGACAAAGTCATCGGTAAATTTTTATATTTACATGGTAAATACTATGTAAAAAATAGTATTTATAGTTAAATACTGTATTTGCCAACCGTCGAAGGTCTGGTGAAGTTGCCTGTAAATTTTGTATTTACACGGTAAATACGGTATTTCTCAGTAAATATTATATTTTTCGACAGTCGACGGTCCGACTAGGTCATTGGTGAACTTTTGTATTTCCACGGTAAATATGGTATTTCTCAGCCGTCAGTAGTCTGGCGAAGTCGTCAGTGAACTTTTGTATTTACACAGTAAATACGGTATTTTCTAGTAAATATTGTATTTTTCAGCCTTCGACGGTGCATTTGAAGATGCCAGTGAACTTTTGAATATACACGATAAATATGGTATTTCTCAGTAATTATTGTATTTTCTAGTCGCCAGCACTGCCAATGAATTTTTGTATTGCACAGTAAATGCAGTATTTCTTAGTAAATATTGTATTTTATCAGGCAGCGACATCAGCAAGGTCACCAAATAACATTAGTATTTACACTATAAATACGGTAATTCCTAATAAATATTATATTTTATGGCCGTCGACGGTTCAACAAGTCACTAGTGAACTTTTGTATTACATGGTACATAAGGTATTTTCAGGTGAATGTTGTATTTCTCGGCCGTCAGCGATGCTGGTAAGGGAGGAGAGTGAGAGATATAAAAGATAAAGAGGTAAGGGTATTTTGAGGTTTTTGTTCTCAATTTCTCATGAAATATTATTTAATTTCTCATGATATGCTATTTACTATATATTTTAAAACTATATGACATTATTTGCAAAGGTTTAGCCTAAATATGCTATTTTGCTTTTTCTCTTTTGTTTTTACTTTAATATTTATCAAATTCTATTAATTTTGTATATTTCCATTTATAATAAGAAACATGTAATATTGGTAAGCATAAACTAGAAATTTCTACGCTGTGAATAACATAGGCGCATTTAAGTATATTTCCTACGTCCATGTATGTGGTGCGGTGTGTGATTTGTACTGAATTGAGTATAATCATAAGGAAAAGATGGATTCATTCATCACAACATACCATAAGCAATTTGTCGAGTTTATAAGGGAAAAATAATTTGTTTGCATAGAATTTGCAATTTGAATAGAAGAACATTCATATATATTTTTTAATTTTTGTAACGCCCCTATATGGGGGTTAACAGTTTTTAATGAGATAAAATAAAAATAAATAATAAAAGTAAAACCTTAAAAATAAAATTTGCCCGGGACTTAAATGAAAACTCTCAACTCAAAAATAAAAATATAAACGACAAATAAACCACAGTTTTAATGTAGCACCTTAAATTTAATAATATAAACTGTTGTCATCATCATTTTAACCCTCAACACATTATAATACAGTCACAGAAAGTAACAATTGATGCTTACATTATCATGAAGAACATTCTCAACAATTGAAGCAGTCCCAATGTAATATAGCTACATCACTTCCTCAACTATATTTCTCGTAGCCACCTCACACTTAGTGAGTCCTGAAAAGATATAAACATAAGGGTATGAGCAACACTATGCTCAGTAGAGAAAGCCATTACTCACCTCTATCATTACCACATTAAAATCTGCATGGTTAGTAAGTCACATCATATTTCAGATTATGAGGTTTATTATGATCACATCTTATGGATACCGTAGTTAATCATTACCAAGTGTCATAATTACACATTTATACAAATATTACCAATCATCATTGTTCCTAGGTATCCATGTTAAATTGAGTATCACTCAACTCATCGAAACCCAAATGGGCGCACTTGATCACCCTATAAACATTCCAAGGGTGTTCCGGTGAGGGGACATCAAGCCCCGAGTCCTCACCAAATCGATTCCTGTACAGTGTGTTCTGGGACTTTCAACCCAAGGAAGCGTCATCGCCTTCCCCCTATTTTACCTTTTAGGGTATTCATGCCCAAGGACGTAACCGTCGCCCTCTTCATGTCTCACAATTTCTCTATATTGAATCATTATTAATAGAGTTAGTTTTCCTAACCATGCTTCTCAATTTATAACATGTGTCAATTCATTATGTTCCTCGCCGTACAATACAAGACGAGTCCATGTCATAGTTTCATATGTGATACTCATATAATATCAGTTCAACATAGATATATATATATTGCGGCAAAACAATCAATTTTAATTCTATAAAAACCTCACAAAAGATGAGTAATAGAATCCCTACCTTTCAAGCTTATCAATAGTCTCTTAATCCTGGAATCAATTAACGTTAGCTCCATACTCCCTTGATCTTGAACTCCAAGCAAAACAGATCGAGTTGTATCTCGCTGTATCTACGAAGCATCCTCTGTAGTGCTCCTCGAGCGACTATGAATGGCTAGGAATGCTTCCTGGAGATCATACATTCTTGAAAACGTCATTCTGGACTCCGATACTGCTGTTTGAATCGCCTCGATTCGCGTGCAGTCGGTATCGGATGATTTTCATCGGAGTGGAATTTGCTTGAACGGAGGTCACCATTGCATCCAGAACATCAAAACGAGTCGGGAGGCGGTCTCGGATCTTCGATCGGAGGTCCGGATCACAAAATCCCAATTTAGCCTTTGACTGGCCGTTGACCGGCGTTGACCACCGTTGACCGGCGTTGACCACCGTTGACCGGCGTTGACCGACTTTGACCGTCGTTGACCGGCGTCAATCGGGGTCCGTTGGCAGCTGGGCTCGGGCCTACCCCCCCTAAATCGACCCTTCTGAGTCCAATGGCGGGGTCAATTTCACCCAATTCTGCCTCTAACATAGCGGGTCGTGAAGTACAACGTCGGTAGAAATGGATGAGCTCCGATCTTGATTCTCCGACGATGGAAACCTGAAATTGGCTGAGGGCTTTTGCTACCCATCCTCCTATGAGCATTTCCCCTCATCCAATTTGAAGAAACGTGGCTGGGAAGAGCCAAAACGGAGGCTCCCGCGGCGGTTGACGGCGGCGTTGGCCGTTCTCCGGCGAAACCGGCTCCTTCCGTGCAATTGATCGAGGGGTTTTACTCCCCTTGATCCTCTGAACTCATTGGGAGGGGTGGTGTCAGTCACCTCCTCCGGCAAGGCGGAGTTCCACCATGGGGGCGGCGGTGTACGGCGGCAATAGGCGGGCGGAGCAATCCGGCGGTTGTTGAGCTGCCACCAAGGGTGGGTTTTGTTCCTCTCATCACGGTGGTCGTGTAGGAACAAGAATCACGTCGATCGGACGTCGGACGGCGAAGATATCTCGTCGGAAAGAAATGGGTTTTGCCGCCACTTTGGGCGGCGCGTGTGGTCTCCTCCGGCGGCGTTTTGGGCGGCGCGGCACCTCGTTGGACTCAGCTCGTCGAGAGCTTTCCATTGGTGCGGGAGGTGTCGAAAACGGATGCCGAAATCTCAGACGATCTTTGAGGAGAGAGAGAGAATTTTTTAGAGAGAGAGAGTTTCGAATTATGAGAGATTTTTTGATTTTTTTTTTATATATACTAGGTAATTAATCTAATTACCTTAATACCCTTAGGAGAATAACGGGTGTCACAATTTTAAGGAAAGTTAAAGCTCAAGCATGTTTTACAACATGATGGACGAAAATGGCACATCGTATAACATTTAAAGTTTGTTGTTTGAATGAAACGACATGTCGTAAAATATTATAAACTATAGTTTTAAGCATGAAATATTGATCCCCTGAAAAAGAAAACCAAAAAAAAAGAATAAAGAATTGATGATTTTGTCGTTGTTATTTGAGTAGCCGCATGTCGTACAAAAGTCAAAAATAAAAATAGAATTTCCTCGAGACTAAGAAATTAAGCAAGCATCTTACCCTTGCCTATAGTATAAAGCTTTCAATAGCTACAGTAAAAAAGTAAAAAATCACAACAGTGTAAAACTCTCACACGCTCTAGTTCTTAAACCAAAATTTTTACTTTCAATCGGTTTGCTAAACATCCTATCAAACTTCAAGCCTCTAGCAAAACAACATCACCACAAGGTGAGCAATGATATACAACAAAAAGGACAACATATTCTACAAGTCATTCCATATTAGCAAACTACATCATAATTTAAGATAAGAAAGCACGTAATATTGTGGCGGACATAGGACAACAATATCTTGAGAGAAAACAACAAGAGGTATTTCATAATTTTACGTATATTAAGAAAAAAGAAGAAGAAGAAAACTACATGTCATTTCTAATCATATTTTAAAAAGGGCATGTCGTTTTCACTAATACTCACTGTTGCAGAGGAGAAGCAAAATGTTGTTTTCACATGAGAAAAGTCTTTGAAAGAAAATAAGATAACTTTAAAAAGTAAGAAAAGTGCATGTCGTTTCCAATCATATTCTAACTTGACAAATTTCCTTTTTCAAAGTAGTTTTAAAATAATTGAAATGCCAATTATGTCTGTTGTGTGTGATCTTGACAACCCAAAGCCCAAAGGCGATGTCAAAGAAAAGCCCAACTTGACCTATTGATCTCAAAAGGATTGGGGGTTGAGATAATTAGTTGATCTCGTCACTGCATGAGGTCGAACTTAAAAGAACTTTGTATCCTTCGCCTATTATTATGCCTATTATTCTAAGAAGAATAAACAAGAGTGGGTAAGACCAACAGTTGAGGTAGTGCGTCTGAATTTAAAGCCACTAACACGGGACTCGACACATTCTCCATGCATGTAGAGACACCACGCCTAAAAGGAATAGACTGACACAGAACATGAAGACTTTCTTCCCATTAATAATATTCTAATCATTATTATTTTAATGATAATACTAAGCTACAGAAAAGATGAGACAGAGGAAGAGCAAGGGGATTTTCTGTTCTCTAGTTCCAGCTCCATCATTTTAACCCTTACATTTTCTTATAATCTCAAAGATATGTGGTACAAATTCTCGATAAAAAAAGTACAGTAGATGTAGCTCATTTAATAGTGAACCACTATAAACCTATGTGTTTCATAACCGTTGCACTTTTTCATTATATTTGCTTGTGGGAACCGTAAGTGATTGATGAGCACAACTGTTGATCATTTTTCACCATCAACAATGTCATTTGTAGTTGAACAACAATAAAATTCAAAAGGACCTGACTTTCTAGGTACTGACGTAGACAACAGGAGAACACAGCTTTACAGAAAACGACAATGTCGTTGTCATTGATCTCGGCTAAGATAACAGGCTAAACGATAAACGACGTGACGTTGACCTCGCCCAAACACGACCACAGAGGAAACTTTAAAGTTTAAACTAAAATAACATGTCATCAATATTCAGAACTAGAGATTATTAATAGCGATTTCTCGCATCCGAATAAACAACCTCAAATTTGTATAAGCGACATATTGCTATGAAAATGGAAACAAATGACATTTTTATCAATAAACGACAACGTCTCTTAGGTGAAACGACAAATGTTTTCTACAGGGCAACGAATCTTGGAAAGCTGGAAGAAAAAATGAAGTACAATGATCATGTCGTTTTATGAGACAAACTATGTATATATATACATACACACATATCTATTAATGTATGTGTTGATAAGATATCGTTCAATAATTGCACAGTAACAGACACTACAAGGAAAACCACATTCCTTTGCTTCCATTAAAACGACAGCAAACTTTAACACTGTAAATTACATGTCGTTTTCCTGTAGAACTTATGGCTCTACCGACTACACATGTCTATTAAATATTTTCCGTCTTTCTTCCCCGACTTATATATGTAGATCCTTCGAGTTCTCTTCCTGTTCATTAAAGTCATTTTGATCAGCATTTTTTTTCACAAGTACATGAAACATTTTTGTCGTTTCGTTTGTTAGCAACCCACAAAATAACACCACTTCAACCCTCGTTTTATCTGTTTTAAGTGAATAATCAATCAACAAGGTAAGTTGTTAGATGCTGGAGTTGCCCTATATCAACGACGTTTTGCCAGTTCTTTCAGTTTTATGAACGTTGTCGTACCCCTTAAGCACCATCCTTTTAACTTATCAGCCTTTTCTTCTGTATATACACATGGGAATTCTTTGCCCAAAGCAAAAGTCTAGCTTCTAGTTTCTACATGTTTCAATATTTATCAATGAACATAAGTATTTCATCCGTCGTTTTGTGAGCAAAGAAACATATGATTGCTTTTAGAGTTCGACGTGAGTTTTTAAACGACACGCAAGTTGCCAGTCGTTTAAACTTTAGAGTTTTGAATGTTGATAAGAGTTGCAATATCCCCAATTAAGAAC
The DNA here is from genome assembly GCA_025403435.1 of Artocarpus heterophyllus. Classification (NCBI taxonomy): domain Eukaryota; kingdom Viridiplantae; phylum Streptophyta; class Magnoliopsida; order Rosales; family Moraceae; genus Artocarpus; species Artocarpus heterophyllus. The sequence continues at coordinate 5,814,892 of CM046345.1, forward strand.
CCTATGTGGTTCTACCATGGGTTAGTTCAAAGGTAAGGATATTTCTCCTCCTTCTTCTCTAAGAATGCCCTCAAAGCTCAATACTTCATAGCCTCACATAAGACCCTAACAATATTTTGTGCTCCATTAAGTGTGTAATGGCATGAGTATCCTTCTAGTGCAATTAGACACATTGGGTTAAATCCTGTTCTATTAGCGGGCTCTTAGAATTTCAAAGTGACGAAGGGTTAAGAAGGCAGGACATCAAAGTTGTGGAGCCTTATCTAATGCTCTGTCAAATTATTATCCAACGTAAAGGATTACGGGAATTAACCTTCTTTGTAAGGTTGCTATGGGGGTTGGAAGGGAGGCGAAAAGTCTCCCTTATAAGGGTGTGAGAGTAGAGCCCTAGACCAAAATTTTATTAAGGGTAGTATGTGGATGTTACACTTATAAAATTTAGATGGCCTAGTTTTCTTATAGACGAAGAGAGTGCCGATTTAGGATATCTTAAAAAGGCTATAGAAAAACAATGTACAATTTTCTACTATAATTTTTTTTTTTATCATAATGAATTTTTCTACGACGAATGAAAGCTATTATACCTTTCACATTGATAATGAATCACTATAAATTTTGTGCGTTAGTTTTTTTTCTTTCAGGTGTTTTTGTTGGCTCTATGTAGAGTAGAATCAAGATGGCTAATTCGCTAAAAGAGGAGGTCCATACCAATATATTCATATAAACATACATATATATATATATATATTTATATGTACATATATATGAATGAAACCATTAAAAAGAGGAGCTCTCATGCCACCTAATATACCTTTGATCCCTTTGCCAATTAATGTTCTTAAACTTTGTCTTGATTAAGTAAAGCCAAACCTAGTCCTAGTCTTTATCTCTTCTTTCAAAACATGTATATTAAATCCTCACTTTTGGCTTCCCTCGTCTCTCAAAAGGAGAACCCACTGATGTTTCCAGTTTCTACATGTATATCATATAAAAAAACTGCCACTCCTTGCGCGTGCAAATTATTTAACTTTGTTTATGTTTTCGTACTTCTAGAGTTACACCCCCTAGTCTCTGAAGAGAAATGGCCAATATTTTGTACAGGTACAAATTCATGGACAGTGCTTCTTTAAAAATAAAGATTAAAGTATCATATTCTTAATTAATTATATAAAATAAGAAGGAAATAAAAATTGGATTTTCTTTGAAGATTTCTCTTATAGGTACTGAAAAAGTAAGATACATATTGATATTTGTTTTTTGACCTTCACATGTATAGAAAAAAAAATGATTTTGATCAGATTTAATTGTTTAAAAACGTATATAACCGGTGGAAATATCATGGAGAAAGTCACCTTTTTTTTGTGAATGTATATGGCGATTGAATTTGGTTCATCTGTATTTTGGATTATACATACACTGAACACTTAATCCTTAATTAAATTCTACCAACAAAAACTTAATCCTTAATTAAGCAGGGAAACCATAATAGTTCTTTTAGCTTTTCTATTAACACATTGATTCTTCATAATTCCATATTTTTGTTTGGTCTTGGCTTTGTTAAGGACTTAAAGTCCACCAAATTAAGGACCGGATCAGCTGGTCATATTTAAAATGAGTTTGCTTTGTCTGCTAAGGTAGAATGCTAGGGACAAGGGTCTCAATGGCATAGTTTCTCTTTTTATTGGTATTATTTGTTTAATTGGCGTGCACTAAACACAGCTTTTAATGTATTCTACTTTTGCAAATTTACAATCATTTGCTTCTACATATTCTCAGTTCCTAGGCACTTTTTATAGTTAGTGTTCTATTATTTTTTAAAAAAAAATTCTGGCTATGTTCATTATTATAATTGTTATATTTATGACCCCAGAAAAAGAAAAAAAAAAAGAAAAAGGAAGAGGAGAAGGTGACGAAAACTAAACAAAACTATAATGGTCCCATATAACTAGTCTCATAAGATTCCGTCAAACTTTTGGATTGTGATGATTTTTTGTAAAAATATTTTCAGATCATTCAAAGATCTTAATTTGGAATTTTCTAGCTGCCAGAATAAAACAATATTATCAGTGACTCAAGAGTAGAGGTAATTCATTCAAAAACCTATATTTTGTTTATTATTGTGCCAAAATTTTATATTAATTTGAAATTTCTTGGGAAGATGTTTGTTTAGAAGGGTGGTGAGAACCACTTTACTGTAGCATGTTAGAGTTTTTACACTGTAGCAATTTTTTTTTTTATTGTTACTGTAGCATGTGAAAATTTTACACTGTTTATAACTGATTTAGTGAGAACTGCGAGGTTAGAACCACTGTCAAACAGAGCCGTTGTGATTTTGTGGTGCCCCTTGTGACTACAGCTTGGATCCGTTCTTTGGATGTTCATGATCTATGCTGTTGTCATATTTATCAAACCTTCAAAAAAGTTTAATTTGGACAGGGATGAAACACCAACCCATTAAACAAATTATGAAACAAAATATATTCTCTTGTTTTAATTTGTTAGACAAGAAAACAAAACAAAAGTTTAAGCATATCTTCATAGCTAGCTGCGCGCCATATATCAATTCATATTTATTTAGTTATTGTCTTAATGTCTTCTTTTTCTTTTCTTTTTTTAAGAAAGAGACTTTATAAGACAGTTGTCTCTTAATAACAAAAAAATTTTTGTAATTGCTTCATTTATTTTTGTTGTCCATAAATTAGGGTATCAAAGGGTAGATAAATAGCAACAATAATTAGCATATCAAAATTAGGTAGAATTACAAAATACATATATATGTTGACTAATTGAGATCCTTGTTCAATTGTTGATGTTTTAAATAAGGATGAAGGATTCAAACTGACCTTGTAATAGAGTAGGTGTAATATTACTACTGGGTTATGCTTGTAACTATTATATAATAATAACTTTAAAAGGATGTGCCAAGACGGAAAAATATCATATTATACTCTGTAATGGCTTTAAAAGTCATTGTTATGTATTAAAATCAATGTATTATAAAGTCTCATACCATATATATGTGTGTATAAATAGGATTTATACAGAAAATCTTAATATGGTCAGATAGAGGATTTCTGTGTTTGTCCAATGTCATATTTCTCCGTGCCATAGTGGACCATATCATTACGTAAGGGCACGTTAAAACTTAAAAGTACCATCAAACCCCAAGTCGTATTTGTTTTTCTTTTTTTTATTGGTAAAATTTTATATTAACACTCTGTGTTATATCAAAATATAAGTTTAATATTTTATATTTTAAAATATTTTATATTGATATCTCAACGTTTTAAAATTTTTTTTTAGTATCTACAGATTTTTTTGGTGCTAAATATACTTTTTTTCTATCCCAAAAAAGCCTTTAGGTATTAAAAAAGATTTTTTAAAAAGTCGAAGCGTCGATATAAAATTTTTCAAAACATAGATACCAAACTTATATTTCAATATAACACAAAATATTAAATTAAAATTATCCTTTTTTTTCTTTTTTCCTTCTAACCCCAATGTAATTCGGGAAATTTGTACATGTTATAGTATTTAAATTTTGAAAAAATTACATGTTATGTCACATTTTTAAAAGTTGTGTTTATTAATACTATACTTAAAAAAGTTAAGTTATACTATCATTTATATTATACATTAAGTTGTGCCATAAATAAACACATATAACATCTATAAAAAGTAAGCCTTGATAGTATTTATGAAAATTCTTTGTTATTTCTCTATATATATATATATATAAGATTCCAATCAGCCAAATAAAATATGCGTAAGCCAGGAAATGAGATGCCTTTTTATTCCAGAACCCAGAAGGCGCCAAAATCACATTAATATACACTATAGTGCATACACCTCTCTCTCTCTCTCTCTAAAACACATGCACATAAAGTGAGTACCGTTTTCTTGAATCGCCTATCTCTTCTCACACCTTCCCTATATCTTACCGGCATGACACACATTTGTCCTTGTTACAAGAGGAAAAAGATTTCTCGTTCCTTTTTCCCTCTACTAAATTGCCTATAAGTGTGACCAAGTTAAAACTCCTTAGAAAGAGAGAGCAATATGGGAATTGAGTTATGTCCAAAAATGGGAAGTGGGTTTTGGAGAACACTAGTGAAGTCACGGAAGAAAGTAGAGAACGTGTTGAATGATGGGGTTTCAAAAAGCTTTGTTGGGAGGTACTTCAAGCTAGAGGCAAGAAAGAGCTGCTTCACAAAGGAGCTTAGAGCTGGTCTAGCCACTTTTCTCACCATGGCTTACATAATCACCGTCAACGCCACGATCCTCGCCGACTCCGGCGGGACATGTTCTGCCTCCAACTGCACTTTTCCGGCCAACCAAACGACCACACATGATGATGGGGATTGCATGCTCAAACCAAACGTTGGCTACCAAGCTTGCCTTGCAAGGACCAAGAGTGACCTCATTGTGGGCACTATTTCATCAGCCATGGTTGGGTCCATTGCTATTGGGGTCCTTGCAAACTTGCCCTTGGGCCTGGCTCCTGCTATGGGCCCAAATGCTTACATAGCCTATAACTTGGTGGGCTTTCATGGAACTGGGCCCATGTCATACCAAACTGCTCTAGCTCTGGTTCTGGTTGAGGGTTGTGTCTTCATTGCATTGTCTGCTCTTGGGATCCGGGCTAAGCTTGCTAAAATCTTGCCTCATCAAGTTAGGCTTGCTTGTGCAGCTGGAATTGGGCTTTTCATTGCTTTTGTGGGCCTGCAGGCCCACCAAGGTGTGGGCCTTGTTGGGCCGGACCCATCAACTTTGGTGACCATCTCTGCTTGCACTAGTACAAACCCTGAAACAGGTGAGTGCCTTGGTGGGAAAATGAGGAGCCCAAAATTCTGGTTAGGGACAATTGGGTTTCTAATTACTAGTTTTGGCTTAATGAAGGATATTAAAGGTAGCATGATTTATGGTATTCTGTTTGTCACATTTATATCATGGTTTAGAAACACTCCTGTCACATATTTTCCTGACAACCCACTTGGTGAAACAAATTTTAACTACTACAAGAAAGTTGTGGATTTTCATGGAATCCAAACAACTGCAGGGGTCATTAGCTTTGCACACTTCAATAGGAGTGAGGTTTGGTTGGCCTTAGCAACCTTGCTATATGTAGATGTTTTGGCCACAACAGGCACATTGTACACAATGGCTGAAATTGGAGGGTTTCTTAATGAGCAAGGAAGCTTTGAAGGCGAATACTTGGCGTACATTGTCGATGCAGGCTCGACGATTGTGGGGGCAGCGCTTGGAGTCTCGCCAACAGCAACCTATATAGAATCAACGGCCGGGATGAGGGAAGGCGGTCGGACAGGATTAACAGCCGTGGTTGTAGGCATGTGTTTCTTTTTTTCACTGTTTTTCACTCCTCTATTATCCAGCGTACCTCCATGGGCAATAGGGCCTTCGCTAGTCATAGTCGGGGTGATGATGATGAAGGTTGTTAAGGACATAGATTGGGGCAACATGAAAGAGGCGGTTCCAGCTTTTGTGACCATGCTTCTCATGCCGCTTACCTATTCCATATCGAATGGAATCATTGCTGGGATTGGGGTTTACATTGTTCTTAGCCTCTACGACTGGGTTGTACGGTTGGTCAAGTGGTTGACGAAGATGAGAAGAATGGTTGTCAAGGAGCATAATCAGGTTTCTGCCACATCTGGTGCAGACCCAACAATTGAAATGACATGAAAGCTTTTAGGGTCAATGTTAGTTTCGTTTTTTTAAGCAAAAATAGGTCTTTCGTTAGTAGATAATCTAGGAAAACCTTTCTTTCTCTTTTCTTTTTTTATTAAGATTTGTAGACAACAATATGTGATCTATTAGCAAAGGGTGTACAAGGTGTGACTTAAAGGGTTCTTATGTTAGGAAGGGAATCTTTGCAATCTTTCAATGTCTAACTTGTACAGACATTGATAGTGGATCAGTTTGCTTAGTTTGAGAACACAAGGTGTTTTATTTATCTTCTTTTCAATAGCAAGTTAAGAACTCGTTTAGGATAGCTTTTCCTTTTACTTTTACTTTGAGGATAGCTTTTGTTTTTACTTTTGGGCAGTAGATTAAGAGAAACATAAGTCGGGGCTTTATAACTATTGTTTGAATAATGCATGATCTCAAATGAGCTTTTAAATTTGTTTGGTTAAATCCACGTAGACATAATAGCTTCTACATTATCTTCAGATTTAGTGACAAAATATAATCCATTCCATTCAACATTCAAAAACTAAGGACGTTCACATGTGACAGAAAACATCAAAAGTGTTGTCACTTTCTATTTTCTACTTTCTACCAACTGGTACCAGATTATTTACACCATCTTTACATTTCCTACACGAAGAGGACGTACTTGTTTGCAAAAGGAATGTGAAACCTCCATCTGTCTTCTTATCTTGGAACTAAAGTGACCGCATATATACCGTCAGATTCATCCTCGAGAGTAAAACGACACTGATCTCCAGACTTGATGCAATTTGCCTTGCTAAAATTTCCCCAACCAAACGCTAGAACCCTTAAGCCTGGTTTATCATGGTACATGACCGGCCACAATCTCTTGGCTGGATCTCGAAGGATCACCGTCTTCCTTTCTACGTTTGCCCTGCCCTTCGTAGTGGGAAATGGCAAATACTCCGGCAACTCCTGCATTGTGTAATCAAAAGGTAGGTCAAACTGGCTAGTTAAAAGAAACTAAAAGAATGCTTCAAAAGAAAATCCCACTCAATTACTCATGAACACCAATGACATGGATTTCCTCCAAGCAAAAGATTGTTTAACTTGCAGTCTAGATAACATTTCTCTTTTTTTTCTTTCTTTTTTTTTTCCCACTATTAATCTGTTTTCATACTTGCAATCTGGATTACTCGCTTAGCAACAGCCCCATGGAGCCACTCACGGACCAAGGTGCCCCCCCAAACTTCTGTTTTGTTTTAAATTTGTATATGACGTCTAATAAAACTAGTATTTCACCCCTTTTAAAATTGTATTTAGCCTCCTTAAAATTGTATGCCTGTCTCCCCTAAAATTTTTCACCTCTTTATTTTCCCCACCTCTGCCCCTCCTCGCAAATTTTTCGGACCGTACCCCTGCTTAGCAACAACGCACAAGAATGTCAACTTTGTGCATTTGCAATCATTTTGTATCCTACTTCGGAGAAAATTGAGTCTTCTTGCCTCAATCCAGTTAAAAAATAAAAATTAAAAAAAAAACACACACACACACAGAGACACGCACACAACGACAACAACAACAACAACTTCGATTCTTTACGTATAAAGAATATTATGTCAAACTTGGCAGCGAGATAGTCACAAAGATATTCATAGAAAAATAAATAAATAAATAAACAAAGCAAAGTGCGATAGGCGAATGAGATCATCAGATTAGAAGTCAAGAATGGCAATCTGTACAGGAAATGAAAATTTTTAATAAGAAGAGAGATTGACATACAACATAGGATTCACTGCTTGTGGCCACCAAAGGGGAGAATGTGGGAGAGCTTTCGTCTAAATCAACGATTTCAGTCTTCACCGCCGCTTGAGGAAATCTACTATGAGGCGAGAACGTGGGAGAACTTCCATCGAAATCAATGCTTTCAGTTTTCACCACCACTTGAGGGACTCTACTACCAAGAAGAGCGTCTTTGGTGACCCCCAACGATTCTCCTGCATTTCATTACATTGAAGACATGTTTTTGAATAGTTTGCATACATCTATATGCATGCACAAACACTAAACTTTGGATACAAAGCAGTTACATAGAATGAGGCCTAAGCCTACTCTATGAATCACCAAAATATTGCAAGGATAGAATATTTAAGACTTTACTGCAGGGAGCGGTTTTATTTTCCATAGGCTCTTTTTTGACAACCTTCGGCGCTTTAGCTGTTTAAAATAAAACCAAAAAAAAGGGCAACAACAACAACAACTTCTTAATTAAGATATTAGAGAAAAGAAATATTGAATAAACTCGATAGAAAGGAAAATATAGCGACTTGAAAGAGCACAAACCAGACTGACAATTTTCACTTCCAGCTACATGAGCAGATTCTTTTTTTATCACTTGAGCAACTCCATCCATTTTTGCCACTTGAGCAACTCTATCGATTTTCGCCACGTGAGCAACTCTATTGGTTTTCACCACTTGGCCAACTATATCAGCTTTTACTGCCTGAGCAACTTTATCATCTTGTCTCATACTCATGCTAATATTGCTAAAGTACTCGCCTTTGGTGAGCTTCATTGGTTCCCCTGCATTTTCTTACATAAAAGATAATGTTTCGTTTTATTCCATACTTGTTCATGTCCATGCACATACAAAAATATATATATAAAATAAAAATAAAATAAAAGCTATTCTATGGGTTCTACAAAACAAAATGTTGCAATAATGCAATATTTGAAATTTTACCACGACCATTTTGTTTAGTTATCTGATTGCAGGGGTTTGAATTAATCTCCACGGGCTCCTCTTTATTGACCTTCATTACTTTACCTGCTCATTAAAAGAAAATGGAAAATCTCATTTAAGATAACAAATAAAAAAAGATACCAAACAATCTCAAGAGAGGAGAAAAAGTAGCAGCTGGAAGGAGCAGAGACCGGATTGACAATCTTTAGTTCCAATCAATGTAAGCGTATTAGAAGCCCCTGAAATTCATCATTTTTTTTCCTTAGCACTTTCAATACTTCATTATCCAGACTATTTATTATGAAAAAATTAAAACAAAATTTTACCCGGAAGCTTTCGGATGGCTTCCTGACTGCAAAGATCTGATATAATCTCCACAGGTTCTTCTTTAATGACCTTCATCCTTTTACCTGTTAAACACAAAGAAGAGAGAGCTTATTTGATACACCAGACAAAAGATGCCAAACAATCTCAATAGGAAACAAAAAATAGCAATTTGACAGTTTTTAGTTCCAATGGAAGTGAGAACAGTGGAAGCATCCAAAACACCACTGAATTTTTTTTGTGCTCTTTGACGGTTGTCATTGTTTGGACCTTGTTTTTGGTATACTAAAAGTTTACTCTGATTGTTTCCTGCCAATGATCGTTAAGAAGTTCATATAAGAATCAATAAAGCAAGCAGAAAACAAAACTTTTGCGGAAAAATTGTACGCAGCTCAAGTAATTCCAGGAGTTAATTGTTGCTGTTTTGTTCAAACCTTTAGCAGCCGCTGAAAGGGGCACGAGATGCCAAGAAGTCGGGGTGATGCAAGAATCTTTTTCTGAGGGCAGCGCTCCGCTTCCTACCGACTTAACTGCTTGAAGAGGAGATATTCTGCTTATAACACCAGCTTTGCTCATTCCCTCTCTGCCAGAATAGCTCCACTTTTCAAAAAGAGACAAATCAATGTTACATATCCGTTCCTCTCCTTGTTCTTCTCCCAAGTTTCTGTTAACCATACAATATACTTCAATATCAGAACAGGACGTATTAGAGGTGCGTGGTGGACCATCTTTCCTGGTGGAATTACCATCGTCCCTCATCCTTTTCCTCTTATAGCCTTTCTTACTAAAGCTCACTCTTTCACAAGCTGTTCTATCGTAAATCTTAACAACGAAAAGCGATTCCATGAGCTGGAAAAAGACGACGAAATCTCCAATTTCGAGATCATGGCTCGATGCAAAGTTACTCCATCCATGATGAAAAGCAAGGGAACCATTAACATTTGAAATCGTTACCTCCCATTGCTTCCCATTTGAATCTTCAAGAAAGGCGCTTTCTCCAACCAATCCCGACATCTCACTAGCAAATTTAGGGGGCAAGAACTGCAATAAAATGACAAAGTTGGAGACTTTGCAAATAAAACATAACCCGTAAGTAATGAACATTCATTAAAAATGACCAAAAAACAGAAGTGATAAAAAAAAAAGCCAGGTTTTATAGTACCAAGACTTTAGAAAAATCATCACCAAGCATGACTTTGAAGAAAGAGGCGACAACAGGCGATGATCTCTTTCTCCCGTGAACCAACCAGCACATGTGCGTGCACGCTGAGCAACATTTAGCATTGCGATCCATCAAATTTAAAAATCAGATTACTGCAAATAATATATTAATTAATAAATTAGTGAAGTGATTAAACTATTTTAGTCACATAAAAAATGACAGTATGACATAAGAGAAAAATATGTCAACCCAAAAGGAAATGAACTTGAAAAAAAAAAAAAAAGGGCCAAAGATTGCATTATCAAAAACTTCAAAGTAATGGCTTTACAATAACAAGAAGAGAGACAAAGAAAGTTCTAAATTTTCCCTCGAAACAAACAAAACTTTAAACATTTTGAGCTTGATGAACCCGAAAACAACAATGCCACATAAAAAGTGAGAGACAAAGAAAGTTCTAAGTTTTCCAGCGAAACAAAGTCTAAAACTTTTTAGCTTGATGAATCCGAAAATAACAATGCCACACAGAAAACACCTTTCCTACCATTTTCCCACGAACCAAACACCAAGCTTTGATCTTTCTTTCCGAAGCAGAACAAGTTACACAAGTCACAGAGCTTTCAACTTTTCCAGAGCTTAGAACTAAGATACACCCCAAAAAATACACCCAAAAAAAAATGTTTCAACATTTCTTAGCTGAAGAACCCAAAATGAGCCCTAGAAGGTACAGAAACTATGGAAAAATCTACATGCATGGTTGGAACTACAGAAAAAAAAAAAACAATAATAAAAATTAAGGACGTAAATTACAAAGATAAAGAATATCTTAAAAAAGAATTAAAAAAACTGAGGGCAATAACTTACGATTGCAACTGATTCAGAAGCTCGTTTAAAGTTTGAAGGGTATTTCGTGAGTTTTTGGATTTAGTGTTTACTCTGCACAAGATCTCTCAGTGTACGAGTACAGTTCCCTGTCACACGCCAACCAAAGAAAAAAGAGTCTCTCGACGATGGAGCCTTGAAAATTTTAATGGACAATGTCGTTTTAGGTTGACATCTACCCAAAACGACACTGTTGGGCGTTCGCAAATTTTGGGTTCTAGAATGGGAGTAATTGGGGAGGAACGAATCACTCCTTTTAACACCATTAATATTTTATATTACTTTTTTAAACTCTTAATTCATGCCACTTTTAATATATAATATATCTAAATGATCCTCACAAAAAAATCTCATCAGTTAGCTCTTCCTCTCTCCCTTTCCGCACTCTACGTTTCACGCTCGTCCCTCCCTATCCTGTGCCATTTTTTCTCTCCTCTCTCTCTTTCTATTTCCTAAAAACAATATTTTTAAAATTTTTTCATAGAAATAATGAGAATCAAAAATGATACTACATAAGCGGTATTTGTCATGTATTGGTAAATACCATTTATATGGTACCACTTTTGATTCCCACCATTTCTGTAAAAAATATCCATATTACATGTTATGTTATGCTACAAATGAATATGCGTGACATTCATAAAAAACAAATCTAAAAGATAGCATTTTAGGAGAATTCCCTATATTTAAGGTAGTCTAGCCCAAAAGAAACAAGAAGTGGTCCTATTTTTTGGATTAATTTCATAAAATTCACTTGCTATGAATTTGAAAAAAGGTTCATTTTACCATTTGAACCACATACCCGAGTTCAAAATACCATCTACATAGACTTTAAATGCTAACAAAATGATGACATTGTTATTATTCTGTAAATACCTCTGAATTATTAATTTTAAATCAACTTTCCCCCCTCAAATTATTGAATTTGTTTCAACTTATCTCTTGATTTTTATAAAAGATCAGGGAATAATTGACATAAAATCAATAACTTGGAAAGTTTTATGAAGGGAAACCTTCATCACCTAACCTAAAATTTGGAAATTTGGGGGACTATTAGTGTGTCAGTTAAAAGTTTAGCGATTAAAGTAATACAATTAATATTTTTTAGGACTAAAAAAGAAATTGATCTTTTTTTTTCCCTTGTAAGCACATTGTTAGACATGTATGCCCTAAGGAGTAAAAATATAATACGTTTTTGGAGACATTTTTATCAATAAAGAATTTATTCATTTATATATACCAAATCTTGTCCCCTTTATGTTCATATTTGTTGAATGTATGATAAGCAAACAGTAGTCTGAGACTGTCAGTCTAAACCTTAAGAATTGGGCATATGATGGACTGATTATGCGGAAGACACGATTCTTAAAGTGACGGTCTAAAACATATGATCTGCAATCGAGGGAATAAAGTTGGGCGCTTTATTCATATAAAGATTGTTATGTTGTCTATATCCCTTATGGGAGATGGTTTGTCTTGACCATCGGAGTTGGACTCCATGAATAGAAACATTAGCACGTTGTCATAGGTGACGATGTGTTGGATCGGGACATAAAGTGAATTGATTTGGATTAATAATTTTGTCTCAGCAAATCGATTCACTTTAGACAGTCATTTGTATTGTATCTTAATCCTGAGATGAATAGTGAGCCTGTTATCTCGACTTGTGTCTTTTGATGTGAAAAAAGGTGACACCCATAGCTCAATAGTAGTATGCATGTCGGTACGTTGGAGGCATGACTCTTGATAGCGTAGACTTGTTATTCATAGATATGGATTCCATAGCTCCTCTTTAGGAGTAATGATATCCTCTTATATGCGTTGTCCTGTAATTGAAAAACTAGAACGCTCAACCATTTGGATACATATGTGTAACCGAATGGTACACTATCTTTAGATGGTAAGTTTTCTAATGGTGAGACAATGGAACGTAAGATAAAAATAATCCAGAAAGTAAGACAGAACTTGTCCTTAAGCCGATTATGGATGATCATATGGGGATACGATACACTATGATATGTCATGGAGACTTAGCTACACGAGCTTCGTAATTTTATAAAGTTTGAGAGTGCAGCTCCAAGCTTTTAGTGGAGTAGCGTTGGAGTTGATAATTGTGAAATGTATATCTGGGATATTGGGTTTCATAATTATCATGAGCTTGAACTTTATTGGTTCATTTTAGTCCCCTTTGCTAGCTCACAAAATCCTGTAACGACACGGCGTGCTTTTTTAATAATTGGTGACTTATGTCGGATTTATCAGATTGGTTTAAAATTTTGAAGAATTAAATAATTCATGTCTGTTTATCGGTTGAATTAATTTTGTAAGAAATTAGTTCAAGATAAACTTGTTGAATTATTGCGATCAGATAATTCTTGTCTGTTTATCGGTTGTTTTAATTTTAGACAAATTAGATCAAGATAAACTTGTAGAATTATTGTGAATTGATTTATTTTCTTAGAGATTATCTTGATAAAGTTTGTTTTGATCAGATAACTTCTCTATTGGGTTATTTGAATCAAAACTGAGACTTTATCCTTTAGAATCTCGGGTGGAAAATAAAAGATTCGCGGAGATTTTTTCTCGAGAGTTCGGCCTGCCGGATGACGTATTCGGCCTGCCGATGGAGCCTGTTTGGCCTGTCGATTAGGCTGTTCGGCCTGCCGATCAGCGAGTGATAAGATTACGCGTTTTCACGCGGATCTTATCAGATATTGATCCGAACTTGATTCTGTTTCGAGTTTTTGAGACCTAATCTGATAAGGACTGACCCCAGGACCAATAGCTATATAAAGGGAGTGAGTCTCATGATTTACTAAGATCAATTTGAGAGATTAAGAGTGATACTCTTCTGGTGAGCATCTGAAAACTCCTTGAGAGCTTTTGTTCACAAATCACGAATATTAGCTTTGGGTTCTCTCTATTGCTTGGAAGGAGAGTCACCGGTGGAAGAGCTGTACGTGTGAGCCCACACTCACTCCGGTTGTGGATAGAGAATAACAAAGAAGACTAGTTGGTTGAGGCTCTTCTAGAACGTTACTTCTCTACACAGGTTGCGGAGGTTCTTCAGCACACAGAGGTTAGTAAGATCTGTCTAATTTATACATATAACATGTCAAACTTGTGTTTTGAAAATTACTCTGATGAAAAATTTTAAAAATTCCGCTGCGCACCGTGTTTTCAACACACATATTATTGGTTTGTTGTTTGTACTGGGTTTATACATTTAAATTTAGGGCTTCATAGAGAACCCATAAAATCCCAAATTTATTAAGAGGGTATTTGGCTAAGGATGATTCACACCACAAAAAAGAAATTGATCTTCTTTTTTTTTCCTCGTAAGTACATATTATTGGTTTGTTGTTTGTACTGGGTTTGCACATTTTAATTCAGGGCTTCATAGAGAACCCATAAAATTCCAAATTTATTAAGAGGGTGTTTGGCTAAAAGTGGTTCACACCACAAGCTCAGTTATGAACAGTGTAAAGCTTTCACATGTTACAGTAAAAAAGAAAAAAAAGTTACTACAATATAAAGCTCTCATATGCTACAGTAAAAACAGTTCTCACTACTAGTCAAACACCCTTTAAATATGATCATGAGATAAAGTTGTTGGCTTTACTAACTTACCGCTAAAAAGTTTGTTTTACATTTAGGGAACTTCTACAACAAGAATTATTCTTTTTCACCATCAACAGAAAATTGTAGCCATTGTATTGATTTTTTTTTTTTTACAGTCTAATATGTAATGTTCACATCAAAAAAATTTGTAAAATGTGAAACAAAGCTAGTAAAGCCACTCTCAATTATAAATTAAACTATTAAAATATATTCACTGACTAAAACAACAATTCCTATCCGTAGTAAAACTCACATATCAAATAGCATGTGGAGGAGGTTTGGATGAGAGCTGTGAGTTCGATCACACTTGCGGTCTTTTCTTACTTCTTTTTTTTTTTTAAAAGGTTTAGTGGCATTTTTAATAGTCTTTTTAAAATAAATGGTTATATTTTTTTTAAGCTAGGCAAACGGCTTCTTCTTATTAATTATTGAATCAAAACGACAAAAATAACCTCATTATTATTAATCAAGATAATTTTTGTCGATGCTCTAGGTGACCGACTTGCTGGAATATCACACGGATAGTGTTTAAGATGCTGTGCGGTAAGAGAAGAAGGGGAGCGAGAGAAGAGAGAGAAAGTTAGTGTTTTGGTTTTTTTTATTAGGGTTTGTTATTTACAGGTCTATCAATAATGTATGAAGGTTTATCACTAATAAACTAGGCTTTTTATCATTAATACACTATAGTTTATTATTAATATACCACATTATCATTGATATATTATAGTTTATTATTGATGTATAAGAGTTTATCACTAATATATTATACCTAATTAATAATTAATGAAAGCTATTTTTGTTATTTTGACTTTATAATTAATAAGGATAAAATATTTCCTTAATTTTAAAAAGGTTTTGAAGGTTATTTGCATATATATATATATATATTTTAAGGGTACCCACCCGTAGTCCTTAGTATATATTTTAAGCATAAGTATATACATATTTTTTTTTATGGTAAATAATCGTCGAATATCCGTTAAATATTTATTACTCCAGAAAAAAAAAAAAAAAGGGTCGTATTTCCCCATCGCCCTCTTCTTTTTCGATCATTCTCTGTCTGATCTCGTAGGTGGGCGAGTTCGATTGGATTGGAAGCACAAGATACCAACTCAAAGCCACTCAACCAATGCAATGAAAGCGGTCAAACGAAGCAAGTTTTTATATTAATTTAAAAATATGAAATAAAAAATAAAGAATAAAAAAAGTCAAAAGGATCAAACTTCATGAGTTCTAGTGGATAATTAAATTCAAAATCACACCTTTAGTGGAAAAGGTTTTATCAAAGCTCTAAACAAAACAGGAAAGACCAATTCTTTCTCCCTCCATTTTCCCACACCCTCTTTATTATTTTTAGCTTCTTTTTCACTCCAAAAGAAATAAAGACCTTTGTCTTGTCAAAGTCCCAAAGATTTTTCAAAGTGGGTGTGTATTTATAGCACATTCCAGGCTCTGGGTTTGCTTTGTCTTTGAATTTTCTTTTCCATTTCTCCATTAAAAGTGTCAGCTTTTTCTTTAGGAGGAGAAGAAAAAAGAATGTTGGGGTGTTATCAGCAACTTGCTGCTAGGCCATCTTACCAAGACTCCCTTAAGATTCTTGAGGCTGATATTCAACATGCCAATATGCTGTGAGTTTCTCATCTTCTCTCTAGTTTTTTTTTTTTTTTTGCTTTTTTTTGTTTCATTTTCTCTAATTATGGGACTGAGATTGTTCTGCGCTTCTGGGTTTCTATTCTTGGCAATGTGATCACTAAATTTTTTATGTTTCGTTTCTATTCTTTATTTAACAGTTATTAACATAATTTTAGGAAGTTCAAATTTTTTTTGTTAAAAAAAAGCCCCTTTGTTTTTTGCTGCTCTAGTATAATTCTTGAAATGTTGACCGATTTACAGATTTTTTTTTTTTTTTCTAAATGATTAGTGAGCTCTAGAGTTTACATGGGCAATTAACAGAAAGAACAAATTTTTCTTTTTTCTCTTTCCTTCTAATGATTTTTTTCCTTTCATAATATTATGAATGTTTCCTCTGATTATTTGTGATATTTTTTTTTTAGTGTAGATATCTATCATATATGGTTTTTCAGTTTTCAAAATCAGTCCTGTTTTAGCCACATAATGCGTGATAAATAACTGGACATTATTCAATTCATTTTTTTATTTTCTATTTTTTATTTTTTATTTTTTTTGTTCTCACACCAAATGTGTTTTTCAGGGCAAGTTCCATTCCAAGAGGCAAAGGAGGTATTTCTCTTCAGATGAAATTGGTATACCATGAGCTAGCACCAATTTTCATGTTTTTGCTACAATGGATGGACTGCTCATCTTCTTGTCTTTTCTCTAGTTATTTAAACCTCTTCCACATTGTTGTACATAAGGTAAATCCCTTGCCTTTCTTGTTCATACATTTCTTTAAAAAAAAAATATTATACCTTTTCTTTTTCCCTCTTTATTTCTTGAGTGAAATCAAAGTACTAGTAAATTGACCTCTTTTGTATTCAGGTCCAGTCAGATGGGAGGCTAAATGTTTCTTCATATGGAAGAAAAGCAACCATTAGTGAATTCTATGGTAAGGATAAATTTCTTCTCTATATGCTCTTCTTTTAGTTTTCTACTCTTTGCATTAATCTAAGTTAGCCCTTGGTAATCCTAGTTTTCCTTTTAAATTTAATTTTCGGTTCGAACCTCATAAGCAATTAATGGGTATTTGGAATATTAGATGTAAGTGAAGTTTTAAGTTTTATAACTGTAGCATGTGAAAGCTTTACGTTGTAGATACTTTTTACTTTTTACTATACCTGTTGAGATCTTTACACTGTTTACAGTTAAAACTAATTAGTCGGAACGGAAGTTCCAAACGGAAGGTAAGCCTTGTTTGTGTCATGGCATGGGGGCAGGAGGAATTTTTCACTTTCTATCTTGCTTTGGCAACTTATTATTAAACTTTTACTTATGCATTCCTTTAAATTTAAACTGCAACAGCTGTTATACTACCATCACTTAAGCGTCTCCATTGCGATTCGTCGGAGCCCGACATGACTCACGAGAGGAGTGGCGACTTGGAGGGGGTGGTGAGGAAGATTTCTGACACAGACTTGGAGAGGGAAGATGAATGTGGGATCTGCTTGGAGCCTTGTACCAAAATGGTCTTGCCCAACTGCTGCCATGCCATGTGCATCAATTGCTACCATGACTGGTAAAAATGCAAACATTACTTTTCTCTTCATGTTCACATTTTCATTTCAATCTTATTCTTAAGAAAATGTAAAGAAGGGAATTCATATGAGCTGTATTGGGTAAAAACTAAAAATAAATTTGTGTCTCGTATCATTTGAATATAAAAACAATCACAAATGTATAAAGACATCAAATCGCCCTATTTAATAGGTTGATCTTTTAAGATAAAAGCTCAGTTCTTAAGAAAGTCTAATTTCTGCTCGAATGTGTCTCTGAAAGAAAATAAAAGATAGACGTAAGCTTGCTCCAGACAACATAGACCTCCAGTTTTTAGGAATGTCCACACATGCAAATTGTCACTATGTAATTCCTAAGAATATAGATTTTAATATAACTTTCAAAATAAAGAAGATAACAACAATCACACTAAAAAGAAAATGCATTCAGCATAAAGTTAAGGACTAAATTTTTTTTTTTTTTAAAAAAGGATTATCATCATTGTTAGTCGCATAACTTTGAACATAATGACATTTTAGGTCCTAAACTTTATTTTTTTGACAATTTTAGTCCCTCGTAATAAAATGAACGATGGATTATTATAACAGCAATTCTTTTAACTTCCTGGAGAGTTGACACATTTTTATCTCTTGCATTTACAGGAACACGAGGTCGGAGTCCTGCCCATTCTGCCGGGGAAGCTTAAAGAGAGTGAATTCCGAAGATTTATGGGTCCTGACTTGTGGGACTGATGTGGTTGACACCCAAACTGCATTGAAAGAGGATGTAGTAAGGTTTTATCTTTTCATTAACAGCCTGCCTAAGGACATTCCTGATGCTCTATTCATAATGTATTATGAGTACTTACTTTGATCTAACAGCAGCCCATCATGCCAATTGGGGTGTACAGAAAAAAAGAGAAAATTACTCACCATTACAATGTATTTAGAGCGTATGGTGAGAGTCTTCAACTGTGAAACTTTTTATTTACCACTCCATAAAATTGCATAACAAATGTCATCTCTGAGCTAGAGATAAATTGTTCATCTCGGTATGGAAAGAGGCTCATAGTAATTGGCATTTGTGTTCTGATTTTAAAAATTGAGTATTCATGATTCATCAAGTGCAATGATCAACTAACTGATTTTGATAAAACAGATGGTTGATTTCATTTTAAACAGCAAAAAAGAATCAAGGGTAAATTGCAGTTTCGGTCCCCAACTTCTTAGAATGTTGTGCCAAGGGCCCTACTTGAAATATGTCACGTGGGTCCGCAAGGCAATGAAAACAATGCACTACTTGAGGTCTTTTCTTTTTAAATCCGTGAACTGTTTTCATTATTTTGGGGACCCCGTGTGTACTAATTTGGACAGTAACAGTCAAATTTTACGGATTTGGATGGAAGGCGTTGCTTTCTTATCTTACAGGTATTTGACATAATTTGTTAAAACTAACACATATAATAATTTTATTCTGTAGTAATTTTTTATTTTTTATTGTAATATGATATTGTAACAATTTTTTATTTTTTATTATAATATGTAAGAATTTTATACTATTTTTTAATAAAAAAATTAATTTTAATCAATTTTATCAAATACTCTATTAGAAATCTCGGTCGAATTTTCCGGACTTGAACAGACAAACACCACATTCTTACTTTGAGGACAAATGTAGAATTTTTAAAAGTTGGGGACTAGAGTCGCAATTTTTCCCAAAAGATGAGCTCGTTTATGCATATTCCCTGCGCCTGCTTCACATGAAACAAGCAAGAATTAACAAAACATCCTTTTTTCCTTTCTTAATATCAGAAGACTGACAAATAACAAAACTAATTAAACTATTTTACTACCAGTTCTTGTATTTTTCAGCTTTGTAATGCCAGAAAGAAGCAAAGATGTCCAGGCAAGAAATCATCACGAACTGGTAAATAAATCAATATCAACTAATATATATATATATATATATGTGTGTGTGTGTGTATATATATATATGTATGCATAAATGTATAATTGTCAAGAGATGTGGATAAGCAAGATCTGTTCTTATTAGCAAAAATTTGCCAACAATCCTGCAAATACAAGTTTCTTGGCGGGAAATGAACAAGAGGCAGAAAAAAATTACCTTAGAAATCGTGCACAAATATATATATATGAAAGAAATTATGCACAATCACAGTATGAGAAATTAAATTTTATGAAAAAAATAATAAAAAAAGCTTAAACCACAATTTTATAGTTAAAAATAAATTGCCAAGCAGTCTAAAAAATCTTCTAGAAGCTTGTGTTGCACAGAGTATACAAGTACTTCACTGCGTTGAATTAATGCACATATGAAAGGTCAATTATGGGTTCTCCTTGTTGTGACTTTTCTACTTAGAAATTTTATAGAACATTGAATGAGGTAGTTAGAATTGTTGGTTAGCTAAAACCTAGTTACTGTTTTTTTATAATTCTGATTGTTTATTTTCATCATTTAGTGGCCAAAATTTGAGCAACAAGTAATATATTTTGTAGGATGTTTGACACGTTAGTTTTAACTAATTAATTTTGACTATAAATAATATAAAGCTCTTAATAACTATAATAAAAAATAAAAAATTACCACAATATAAAAATTTCATATGTTATAATTTTTAAAATTAAAATTTTAGTTATAATTGAAGAAGCACCTACTAATTTTGGGGATTGAACCTAGTTTGCACCAAAAAAAACTGTGTGATGTATCAGCTGCCGCACGTGTGGTGCTAATTGTAGCATGGGACCTCGAAAACTACTCTCTGAGTCCTGACTATGGTTCTGGTATTTAATAGGTGTAGATGTCCTTTTCTTACTGCAGAAGTTTGAGTATTTATAGGAACATGGGTCTTTAACTGTTTTACAGACAAGCAGTGGGATTTACTTCTACATTCAAATGTGATGTAAGCAAAGTCCATGCTATAAATGAGCCTATTAAGTGCTATGAAGCTTATTTGGTCCCACAGAGCAACTCCAAGTTGCTAGCCAAATGTTGCACAGGATGTTTAAAAAGTATGTTAGAATCAATATTTTAAATTAATTTTAGTTAAAAATATTATAATATGTAAAAATTTTCACTATAATTTACTTTTTTTTGATATTATAATATATAAAAACTTTAAATTATAACAACTAAAAATTTTAATTAGAATTAAAATTGTCAAACACAATTGTAATTAGGCATAATGAAATAATCTGACATTTTTTAACTTTTGAAGCACTGCAACCCCTAATCAAATTTTTAGCTAAATTAACTTTTAGCTATCCCACTAGCCATATATAGCACGCTTGCAAGGCTAACCACATTATTTTTTAATATTTTAATATTAATTCAACATAAAAGTAAATTGATATAAAGTTAAAGAAATGGTCAAATTATCTGTTAGGACTAGTTTAGGGGCGGGAGATGGTTTAAAGGCTTTAAGTCCTGAGTTCGATATTTGAGGAGTGTAGAATATAATTTATTTTTAGGTGAGGCACATGGAATGCACACATACAAAAAAAAAAAAAAAAAAGGGTCAATTTTGCTTTAAACAAGAATAAAGTTCATATTTTAAATATAAAAAAATATTAAAATAATTCTAGGGTGTTTGGAAGGGTGGTGGGAACCACTTTTACTGTAGCATGTGAGAGTTTTATACTGTAACATATTTTTTTATTTGTTACTGTAGCATATGAGAGCTTTACACTGTTCATAACTGAGATTGTAGTGGGAACTGAGTGGTTCCTACCACTACCAAACACCCCCTTCATGTTAGTTAAAATAAGGATTATGGTTGGAGTGGGTTAGGTAAAAGTTGCAAGGTATTTTAGCTAAGAATTGAAGAGTTGCCTAGGAGTTACTCTAGGTGCTTAGAGGGGCAAAAAAAGTACCAAGAAAAAATTGTTCACTCATAAATGACAAGAAAATAAGGCCTGTTTAGTAGTGTTTTCAAATGGGTGAAAATAATTTTGTTTTAGAAAATAAGAATTTTTAGAGAATTGTATTAAAAATATTTTTGAAATTTTTGCTTCAAAAAAAGTACAAAAAATACTTTAAAAAATTTTCAAAATAATAACAAACGAGAACAATGGTTTTGGGATTTTTTGTTTTTTGTTTCGAAATATTTGTCATGTCTTTAAGTATGGGAAAAGCTATAATAATATGAATAAAATATCAATTCTCTACACCCGTTATTGATGTAAGAGTGACGATTATTCTTCTCAAAACTACAACTAATAAGAGTGGGATAATCAAATTTTTTAAATATCACTCCAGACTCGAGCATAAGTATTATTAATTGGGCCCTTACTTTAAAGTGTCCTTTACAAATCTATGCGACGCGTCTTCGAAATTCAAGTATGTCTCTGTATCTCCAAGTAACCCAACATTAATCAACAAAAGATTAAGCACAAATTCAAATGTTATAATATAACCAATCCCTGTTATTACGAGTCATAAACCAACTAAAGAAGAAAAAACAATAATAGCACTCCATGAAGCTGATCTAGCGGCCAAAAAAAAAAAAACCCCTCATCCCTGACGAAGTTTCTTGTCCAACAAGAAACTGAAAGGAGGGTGACTAAACCTTCCCTTGAGAAACATCTCAGAGACAAGCTTGTACATGCCTTCGGTGAAATGAACACCGTCCCAATTTATATACTGAGATGGGTTTTTACAGACACTGGCTGAAGGAGTTCCACAAGTGCCAAACACCTCAAAGTTGTAAGGATCACCAAAGCCACAACAGGCTTTAAAGCGCTCAGTGATGCCAAACTGGCCCGGGTTTTGCATGACCGTGCGGTATGCGTTCCAATAATCGAAGTACGTTATAATGGCGTGTGGGAACCGCCTCCTGAGGTCTTTGAGCTTGTTTGAGATGGCTAGATTGTGAGTGTAGCTTTGGTTGTTGACGCTTTTTACGCAGCCTATGTCGTCCCTGTCGTCTTCGGGGGCTAATGTCATGGCCAACGGTAAGCAGCCCGTCATTGGAAAGCCTTGGACCACAACGTACTTTGCACCTTTCTTCAACAAGGCCTGCAAAAATGTGTAATTGCAGTTATGAATGGTTGTTTTCTTGGTGGTACTAGAGGACTGTTTCTGGACTTGGATGCGTCGGTTTGATGACCTAACGTGTGAGTTCCATAAGTTTAGTATTGAGTTATTGAGGTCACGTGAAAAGTTTCTGTTATGGTTCAAGAGGTGTTTCAAAAGGAAAATACAAATTTGGAACTTGAACGGGAACCATATGAAAGATGGTAACTTATAGGGTTTTTGCAAAGTGTGATTAGTATCAATTTTGATTGAAAACACTGTAGTATATAAGAGCTTTACACTTAAACAACATTTTATCTTTTATTGTAACTGCTGAGAGTTTTACGTTATTTTTTCATTAAAACCAATTGGTTCTAACCAAGAGACAAACACCCTAATAATACTATGCTAGAAAGAATACGATATGCCTTGACTTGTAGTAATCTAAAAATGCCAAACTAAAGTGACAAGTGAAATATCATTTATAAACTTTGTACCAATACTAAACTTTTTATAAAATTAATAATCTTCCAGAAAGATTGTTAGCATATGACTTTACTTATATTTATACTAATCTAAAAATACCAATTAAAGTGAAAACAAATCACATTTTTACTTGTCACTTTAATTGGTTAAGAAGAATGCTATATACCTGCCTTAACTTGTACTAATCTAAAAACACCAATTAAAGTGACAAGTGATGTTTCATTTATTTTCACTAAACTTGTACCAGTACTAAACTTCTTTTATAAACGTAATAATCTATACACCAAGAAGAATACTATATATGTCTAAACTTGTACTAATCTACAAGTGAAGAAGTGTCATTTATTTTCACTAAACATTTTATAAATTTGTAGTAGCACTAAACTTTTTATAAAATAATTTGGATTATTAACACTAATAGACCTTGAATTTTAGGGTGTCCCTCAATTTGTCTTCTAAACTTTAAAAATCACTACTTTGCTCTTTGAACTTTCAAAACTCCTCACTTTACCTCCTGAATTTTCAAAAATGACCATTCTGCAAGCTCCTCTTATTTTATCACCTTAATTTCTAATTTTTTGTTCAAATAAAGGGAACTAAACTCACATGATTCATACATGGATTACCTGTAAGGGCAAAAATGAGATTTTATCACTCTTAAGTTTTATTTCACGTTTACACTCTCACTTGACGCATTGTTTTTTTATCTGAGCTCTCATTTAGGAATGGTTTACCTGCATATTTCTTGTCATTTTTAATATGTAACTCATTTAATAAGTCAATAATATTCACCGATATCCGAATTTGAATACTAAAAAAGATGAGTTACATATTAAAGATGAGGAGATATTGACAAATAATATCGAGAAGAAATGTACATACAGACCATTCGAAAATGAAATCAGATAAAAAATATTAAATGAGAGTGTAAACATGAAACAAAATTTAAGAGTGTTAAAAATCTCATTTTTACCCTCACAGGTAACTCATGTGCAAATCATATAGGTTTTATTCCATCTATTTGAACAAAAAATGAGAAATTTACAAGACAAAGTAAGAATAGCTTTGAAAGGTAGAGGCAAAATGGTCAGTTTAAAATTCAAGGGACAAAGTACAGAGTTTTTAAAATTTAAAAGATAAAGTGGTAATTTTTAAAGTTAAAGGGGCAAAATAAAAGACGTCTAAAATTCAAGAACTATTATTGTTAATAACCTAAATAATTTTTATAGTAAGAAGAATACCATACCTGCCTTGACTTTTACTAATCAAAAAGTTAATAGACTTTATAAACTTGTAGTAGCGCTAAACGTTTTATAAACTTAATAATTTTTATGGTAAGAAGAATACTATATATCCCTCAACTATACTAAACTAAAAATACCAATAAAGGTGACAAGTGAAATGTCATTTTTCGCTCATAAATGTTAGTGTTCCATGCCAGCTCCCAACTTGTACTGATTCTTCTGCAATATTATTGACACGAAAAATACTAATCTTGGCTAGAACTTTACCGTTAAAAAATCAGTGTAACTTTTCATTGCCAGCTCTCTAATGGTATCTTGTGAGACAGTGGAACCAACTGTGTAAGCATAATCATTGACTCCAATCTCACCAACCCAGAAGAGAGAATCATCAAAATCCGCTGCTTTGCAGCTTGAATCCGTAATCTTACACCCCAAATTGGTCTGCAAGTACTTGTTGAACCAAAGAAGCTGAGTCTTAATAGACTGAGGAGTAATATTAAGACTAAGATTGTTCTTAACAAAGAAGTCATGTTCTATGGCTGTCGACCCTGCAACAGCAAAGTTGACCCCATGAGGAGAATTTCCCTTGACACTATTGTAAGGTGGCAAGAGAGGCAAGGCCAGTGATTGTGCCGCAAAGTCAATCACCAGCCGTCCATCGGAGTATCGGTTTGTGGGGCGGTGAAAGAATGTGATCCCATATGGAGGGTTTGAGACATGGCCAAAACCACTAGGACCAGAAACAGACCTTGTGTTTCCTGTGTCAGTGAAGGAGTCTCCAAACGCATACATTTTCTTAAAGGGAAGTGGGTTTTCGTTGGATATGGCAACAGAGGTAGTAGAGAAAGATAGGATGATGATCAAGATGGTGGTGAGAGTGATTTGGGAATAGAAAGATGTGAAAGAGGAAGCCATTTTTATCTTTTTCGCCTTTTTTTTCTCTAGGCTTTCTTTTAATGTGACTTTATCTCATGTTATATATGCTTTCATAGCTTTGAGTGTATCTTGGAAGTAGCTATATTTTGGTTTGTTTGATGTGAATATTAATTTGATTGAAAAATCAGCTGTTGGGTTTTGTAATTACCAATGAGTGTGAGCAAAGAGTGTGAAAAGTTAATGAAAAGGGATATGAATAGAGATCTTTGTGGTTGTTGAGTAGAAATTAGTTGGGGGTGGCTTTAAACGAGCATGGTCCATTCCATCTGTGTTTTCGGCGATTTTAAAAGATAGTTGGCAAAATCAGTTTAAACAAAAACTTTTGGTTGTTGTACGTGCTACAATGATTGAAATAAACGAGTTAGAGTGTAAAACTCTCACATGCTATAGTTTTTGGTTCAAAATTTTCAATTTTAACTATACTCTTCTAAACACCCTATATTAGTGAAGAAGAATGCCAAAAAAAAAATGACATAGCAAAAGCAAAAATATTTTCTCGTTTGTTTCTTCCTAACAAGAGTAACAACTACATTGGGAATTTGGGAGTCTTGTTTGCTCTGGCATTGATGTCCTTAAATATCACAACTACCCATTTGACTTGACTGGTGGTTTTGCTCAATGCTCTTTCTTTTCTATTCTTTTTTTTTTTTTTGAGAGGCTTAATGCTCTTTTGGTTATTACATTACAACCCCAAATATAGTATATAATTATATTAACCAAGTCCAAAGAGAGCACAATAAGAATTTGGTCTTAGTCTATTTAACATATGCAATTTTATTGTTCCTAGCCACCTCAATTAGCACGAATTAAACTTTGCCAATGGTTGCAGAGCCCCAAATTCGAGCGATAAGTTGAAAATTCAATGAAAACCGATGATGTTAATGAATGAGGTGAGAACTGGTAGAGGCGAATGGGTAGTATACAATTCAGAGGCATTTCTTTCCATTTCATCAGTAAATGCCAACTTTATTGGTTGCTTTGAATGATTTATTACTTACTAATGGCTTTTGTGGGAGCCCAGTTTGTTCTGACCGATAAACAATATAAAACTATCAATATCTACAATAAATTATTATACTATAAAACTTTTACGTGCTAAAATTTCAACTATTCTTTAAAACAACCTCTGAGCTCCTCTCACTTGTACTTTTAATAGTATGGTTATCTAGATGGTCTCCCTCTTAATTCTTCCCATGAAAAAAGCAGGTTTCCTAAAATTTAAACACGTGGCTCGATGTTCAATGAGATGCATGACTTGTATTAATTGCTAAATTTAAGAACTCGCCAACCACCACTAATCCAATTTAACTACCAACAGCTCGACATATAAGTAAATAAATAGACATGCTTTAAAAAAAATAGCAAGTAGGTGACTAAGGCCATGGTAAACTACCAACAACGTGACAACAGCGAGGAGCTTTTTACGATGTCAAAACTCTTTTCGAATATTAGATTTGACGATTCAAAACATAACTCTATTAGTAGGTCTCATATCCAATTAAATAAATTCCGTTATTTTCGAACCATGGTTCAAACTATTGGTTTGAACTGTGAGAAGTGTAAGACTCTTACATGCTACAATAAAAAGCTAGTGTAAAGGTTTCGCATGCTACAGTTCTCAAGCCTAAATTGATGATTTAAACTACTTCTCGAAGTCTTTAAAGTCTTGTCATGCTAAGTTGGTAACTCAACCAAGACAACTGGACACACCAGCAAACAAAACATGCAATTTCAGCACTATCCTTTATATATTTAACTTCATCCATCAACAAGATGGTGGTTAAAATCAGAGGGTTAATACATGTAGACCAAACCAACTCCTAACTTATAACAGATGTACAGTTAGCCTGACCATCAGACTAAAACAGTACCATTACAAGATCAAAAGCCTTGTTACCCATACAAAGTCAAACTCTGGTTTAAAGTCTTCAAATGAAAACCTTATGATACTACTTGCTGTTGCTGAACACTAGTGCCGCCTTGTTGATTGCGTGACTCTACGAAGAGTCTTACTGTTGAGTAGATCAAATAAGGTTCAGCCATGGCACCATTCCCGTAATCCCCGCAAGCTAATCTCTTTGAGACGGGTGGGATTAGAGAAATTCCAAGTTCGTCAATTGACATGAGATGTCGCTCCGTGAAAGGGTTGTTCCACATGAAGGTGTTCATGGCCGGTGCAACAAACAATGGCTTGGTGTAGTCCCATGCCCGCACAATGCAGGTCAGTAAGTTGTCACATAGCCCCCCAGCAATCTACAATAAGGACACGAGATTCAGACTTAGTAAAACACCAAATAATAAAAGTTAAGCAAAAACAAAAAGTCTTGTCCTGATATAAGGACATTCTCAGAAACATTCATGAAGTAATTGATATGATTGTATATGCCGGCGACAAGTCAACAACCTAAATGAGAATTTTCTTGGTATCATTTTTGTGCTTAGGGCAGAATGAAACATGCCAAATACGCAAGCGTCTCTAATCGTTAAAACTATATACAAAAAAGGTCGGCTAATGGATCAATATCAGACACTGATGCCTCTTGTATACCAAGAAAAATGGACTAACATCTAGGTCAAGGTGAGAAACTTTGCTCTACTAATCTACTAGGAGAGATGAGAGATCTCGTGTTATCCACTGACAAACATGGGATTTAGTTTAACATTGTGTAAAACATGTTGAAATAAAAGGAACAGAATTCAGTTTCAGGGACAGCATTTTTCTCTCTCTCACTCTTCCTGAAGTATAAGAGTTCTAAATTTTAAAGGGTTTCAAGTTGTGAAATGCACTAATTAGTACCTTTATATTGCTAGTAAAACAAAGTCTAGATTACGAAGGACTATTATCATGAACTCAAAAACAAGCCTAATATGTAAAAGTTACAACTCTTGCAGATTGCTATCTCATAGCCATTACCTTGCCTAGTGTATTTGCTGATAAAGGGGCAATCACCATAATATCGGCCCACCGGCGGAGCTCAATGTGGAGTACGGTATCGCCAATTTTGCTCCAACTAGACCATTCATCCTCGTCGGTGTAAAGAACCACGTCTTTCGGAAGTGATGCTCTGTCGATGAAGTGCAACGACGCCCTGGTTGCAACGGCACGTACCTCTGCCCATTCGGCAAAGGAATGGCAGAGATTGCCGAACTTTATGGCGGCAACACTCCCACTCGCAGCTAGTAGAATCCGAGGCCTTCTTGGAGCAGCATTTACTTGCATTGGCTCTCTCTCCGTAGCCACAAGCTCTGACGCCATAGAACCTACACCCAAAATTTCTCCACGTGTTCTTAACCCATTTGACATAAGAAAGTTTCTTCAAAAACATCTTGGATCCACACAAGCATCACAAAAATGCAATAAAACACGAGCAATAAATCAAAGAAAGTTCCACAAAAAATTTTCACGGAAAATTACATGTAAAGAGCAAACTACCAAAATCGACCGTTAACGAAAATGACAAGCTTATATTCATATATGATACATACACACATATATATATAAATATATAATTTTCATTAAGAACAAAAAAAAAAAAAGAAATATTCCCCCAAAGTTGTTCACTCCTTGGAACAAGAAATTGCTTGCTTGAACCAGTTAGGCTTTGTTTGGAATCCAAATTTTTAGTCGAAAGAAAAAAGAAATGAAAAAAAGTACAAAGCAGCTATCTTCTTTGATCTAATTTTCTATGTACTTTTCTATATACGTTTCATTTTCTCTTCTTCTATCAACTATTTTTCTCTCTCCTTCCTTTCTCTCAGCTCGCTTTCTCTCTCCTTAGCAAACGGGTAGAAATTCCACTGCACAATATGTGAGCTTCAATCTTTAATTTCATCACCAAACAACCATTTTTCAAATTCTCTCACTCCATTTGAAATCCTACCATTTCGGTTTCGAGATGTGAGCTTCTCTTCAATCTCATTTCACCATCAAACAAAAAATTTTCCAATTCTAAACAGAACCAAAAAAAAAAAAAAAAAACAGACGAATCCAATTGACCTTACAAAATTCAAGAAAGGTTCATAAACCCTAATCTGGCGGGGCAAAGGATGGTAATTGAGATCAGTACGCGTTTTGGAAGAAGATGATTTTTTCCTCTATGAAGAAGAAGGAGCAGAGCTAAGAGGAGAGAAAAAGAAAGAAATTTTTTCCATATGTTTTTTCTAATGTATTCTCTACTTTTTCCCCTTTCCTCTGTGAAATCCAGGTTCCAAAATTGATCTTTTATTTTTAAATTTTTTTTTGTTGGCTGATTTTCTGGGGAACCAAACGGATCAAGATCGAGATTGTTCACAAGCGTAAATGAAATTCTGAAAATCCAAGTCAAGATAGTCGTATGAAAAAAAAAAAGTAAAAATAGGGTGTAATTTCAGTTGAAGAGGATGACTGACCGGTGGAGAGGAGTTGTATTCTGCAGAGAATGCTTTACGAGGTTTTGGTGTGGGATTCAGTCGAGGCAGAAGCAACTTCTGGAACTCCGAGGATCAACATTCAAACACGCTTCCTATGTAGTTCTCCCGCTGCCGGCTGTGTTGTTTTTTAAGGGTATGTTTGGTAGAAGGTGGAAAAATAACGATAAAAATACAGTAATTTAAGAATTCGTTTAGGAAATAAATTCAAATTGTGTTAATTTAGATTATTTTAATTTAAATTATATGATTTAAATTATTATTCGAATTGATATTTGAATATGTATTTAAAATATTAGTCTAAAAAGGAAATAAAATTAGAATTTGTGTTTAGATAAATAGAGGAAAAAGTTTTTGATTTATTAACAAATCTAACAAAATCTTAACATTCATGATCCTATAAAATATGTCAAATCTTACCCCTTGTTTGGCATAGTGATTCTCACCACAAACTCAGTTATAAACAGTGTAAAATTCTCATATGCTATAGTAACAATAAAAAAAATTGCTACAGTTCCTACCACCTTCCAAACACCACCTTAATTTATTTATTTCTTTATTAAGAACGTAATAAAAGAAAAATCGTCTCAATTGAAAATCAAATGAAAAAGTTATGATTTTTTCTCAAAGATAAAAGAGAGAATTTTAATTTTTACTGTAGCAAACATATATGAGTCCAAAAAATTCAAGAGAGAGTAGAATCCTAAAAATGTGGATTCAAAATATTTACTTGATTTGAATTTTAAGAGAAACAAACACGTATAAAAAGGATTCTAAAAATTTGAATTTAAAGAGTTGGCCGAATATACGAAACAAACGGTTCTTATGAAGAAAATAAATGTGTTTGGCAATTTGAGAGAGTGTTTAGCAATATAGTTGAAACCAAAACATTGTAACATGTGAGAGTTTTACATTATAGCATGTGATAATTTTATCCTATAACAATGAGAACTAATGAGTTTTAAAAATGCAGTCAAAATAGAAAATTCTCACATACTACACTATAGTTTTTTAATTGTATTTTCTATAAGGTGTTTGACAAATTATGTTTCAACTCATCAGTTTCAACTCAAATAGTGTAAAACTTTCATATGTTACAGTATAGAGCAAAATATACTATAATATAAAGCTCTTACCTGCTACAATACTTTACTTCTAACTTTAGTTTCAACTCACTTTCTAGCTATCCTTTAATAAGTCTAAGCTTCACCAAAATTGAGAATTCAGGTTGTCATGCTATGGTTATATAAATTTAAAGCTCATATGTAAACTCAAAGTCAAAGTTCACGTTACATGTGTCATTTTCAGTCATCTCTCCGGGTTGACAAGAAATCTCATGGTCATAGGCATTTTTGACAAATATAAGACAAGGTCATTAAACTTCATAACAAATATCTTAATGCTAAGAACCATTCATAAAATCTAGGTAGTCTGGAAAATGTTTTTTTTTTAAAACGACATAAAATTTTTGAGAGGATTCCCTTTGCTGGCAAATATTGAGAAAATTATACAAGAAGTGATTTTTTAAGAAATCACATTATTTATGCCATATAAAGTAAATATTAGAAAATTTAAGCCATAATTTTTTTTGAAAAGTTTATGCCACAAATTTGATCCCTTTCAAAAAGGAAAAAAAACAAAATCCTCATTTAAACCTATCTCTTTCTTTCTTCTCTCTTCCTCTACTTGTCATCGGAAGTTACACAAAACATTGGAGATCACGAGTCGCCCGTCGTTGTCTCTCACCTTCCTCAAACAAAGCGCCGTCAGAGAAGACTTGGGCATAGATATATGAGGGGGCTTCGTTGTAGGAAAAGATTGATTGCGAGCACAACGTTGTTTTCTTCTTGTTGATTTGCTCAAACCAAGCGTTGTCACTAGACAAGACTTGGGCATTGTCTATCACCTTCCTCAAACAATGCGCCGTCAGAGAAGACTTGGGTATAGATCCGTGAGGGGGCTTCGTTGTAGAAGAAGATTGATCGCAAGCGCAACGTTGTTTTCTTGTTATTGATTTGCTCAAACAAAGTGTTATCGCTAGAGAAGACTTGGGCGTAGATATGTGATGGGGCTTCATCGCAAGAGAAGATTGATCACAAGCATGATGTTGTTTTCTTGTTGTCGTGTATTATTGATTTGTATGTCATTGTTGTTGATCGATAGAGACGTCGCAGGTCTAGAATTGTGAAGATTTATCATTTGCGCACTGTTTGGTCGTATCAGAGATCATTACACTTTGTGTAAGAAAAATAGTATGCAGTATAATTTTTAAAAATTTTTATACCAAAATATTTTCAAAAACACAAGTTTGACACACTATATGCATAAATTAACCAGATCTTACTAATCTCATTAATGCATAAAAGCTTCTGTAATCCGTGAAGAGTATAACATTCCAGAAGAGCCTCAACCAATTGGTTTTCTTTGTTGTTCGCTATTCATGGTCAGAGTGCGTGTGGGCGTGTTGGAAACAAAGTGCGCAGCGGAATTTTAAAAATTTTTCATTAGAGTATTTCTAAAACACAAGTTTGACATGTTATATGTATAAATTAAACAGATCTTACTAACCTCAGTGTGCCGAAGAACCTCCGCGACCTGTGTAGAGAAGTAACGTTCCAGAAGAGCCTCAACCAACTGGTCTTCTTTGCAATTCTCTATCCACAACCGGAGTGAGTGTGGGCTCACACGTACAGCTCTTCCACCGGTGACTCTCCTTCCAACCAATAGAGAGAACCCAAAGCTAGTGTTCGTGATTTGTGAACAAAAGCTCTCAGGGAGTTTTCAGATGCTCACTAGAAGAGTATCACTCTTAATCTCTCAAATTGATCTGAGTAAATCATTAGACTCACTCCTTTTTTATACCTATTGGTCTTTGGGGTCAGTCCATATCAGATTAGGTCTCAAAAATCGAAACAGAATCAAGTTCGGATCAATATCTGATAAGATACGCGTGAAAAACGCGTAATCTTAACTGTCGCGGTCGGCATGCCGAACTGTGTGATAGGCAGGCCGAACTTTCTGATCGGCAGGCCGAACTGCCGAGAAAAAATCTCCGCGAATCTTTTATTTTCCACCCGAGATTCTAAAGGATAAAGTCTCAGTTTTGATTCAAATAGCCCAATAGAAAAGATATCTGATCAAAACAAACTTTATCAAGATAATCTCTAAGAAAATAAATCAATTCACAATAATTCTACAAGTTTATCTTGTTCTAATTGTCCAAAATTAAAACAACCGATAAACAGACAAGAATTATCCGAACGCCATAATTCAACAAGTTCATCTTGAACTAATTTCTTACATAATTAATTCAACCGATAAACAGACATGAATTATTTGATTCTTATAAATTTTAAACCAATCTGATAAATCCGACATGAGTCACCAATTATTGGAAAAGCACGCCGTGTCGTTACAGGATTTTGTGAGCTAGCAAAGGAGACCAAAATGGACCTATAAAGTTCAAGCTCATGATAAATATGAAACCCAATATCCCAGATATACATTTCACAATTATCAACTCCAACGCTACTCCACTAAAAGCTTGGAGCTGCACTCTCGAACTTTATAGAATTACGAAGCTCGTGTAGCTAAGTCTCCATGACATATCATAGTGTATCGCATCCCCATATGATCATCCATAATCGGCTTAAGGACAAGTTCTGTCTTACCTTCCCGATTATTTTTATCTTACGTTCCATTGTCTCACCATTAGAAAACTTACCATCCAAAGATAGTATACCATTCGGTTACACCTATGTATCCAAATGGTTGAGCGCTCCAGTTTTCCAATTACAGGACAACGCATATAAGAGGATATCATTACTCCTAAAGAGGAGCTATGGATTCCATATCTATGAATAACAAGTCTACGCTACCAAGAGTCATGCCTCCAACGTACCGGCATGCAAGCAACTATAGAGATGTGGGAGTCACCCATTGGTACATCAAAAGACACAAGTCGAGACAACGGGCCCATTATTCATCTCAGGATTAAGATACAATACAAATGATTGTCTAAAGTGAATCGATTTGCCAAGACAGAATTATTAATCCAAATCAATTCACTTTATGTCCCGATCCAACACATCGTCACCTATGACAACGCGCCAATGTTTCTATTCACGGAGTCCAACTCCGATGGCCAAGACAAACCATTTCCCAAAAGGGATATAGACAACATAACAATCTTTACATGAATAAAGCGCCCAACTTTATTCCCTCGATTGCGGATCATATATTTTAGACCATCACCTTAAGAGTCGTGTCTACCGCATAATCATCCCATCATATGCCCAACTCTTAAGGTTTAGACTGATAGTCTCAGACTACTGTTTGCTTATCATACATTCAACAAATATGAACGTAAAGAGGACAATATTTGGTATATATAAATGAATAAATTCTTTATTGATAAAAATGTCTCCAAAAACGTATTACATTTTTACTCCTTAGAGCATACATGTCTAACAATCTCCCACTTGCACTAAGTGAGTAAATACTGCAAATTTCGCATCCCCATAGCTTCCACATGCCTTTCAAAGACTCTCCCAGAAAGTGTCTTCGTAAATGGATCAGCTAAATTGTCCTCTGACGCGATCTTCCACACCGTGACATGCCCGCTCTCAACGAAGTCCTTTATCACATGATACTTCCGATCAATATGCTTACTCTTCTTGTGAAATCTTGGTTCCTTAGCATTAGCTACCGCCGCACTGTTATCACAGTACAGTGATACCGCTTTATCCATACCAGGAACTACCTCAAGATCCCCAAGGAACTTGCGGAGCCACACTGCTTCTTTCGAAGCATCACTAGCCGCCACATACTCGGCCTCCATCATTGAATCCGAAGTGCAATCTTGCTTCGCACTTCTCCAACTGATGGCACCGCCACCCAGAGTAAACACAAACCCCGATGTCGATTTCCTAGAATCCAGGCAGGATTGAAAATCCGAATTAGTGTATCCTAGAGGAGTTAAATCCTCACCCGAATACACAAGCATATACCCTCGAGTCCTTCTCAGGTACTTGAAAATATGCTTTACCGCAACCCAATGGTTCGGTCCTGGATCCGCCTGAAATCGACTCACAATCCCGACCGCATAGCTAATATCCGGTCGAGTGCAAAGCATGGCATACATGAGACTACCCACTGCCGAAGCATAAGGTACCTTCTTCATGTATTCTCTTTCTTCATAAGACTTTGGAGAGTCTTTCTTAGAAAGAGTAATTCCAGACCTAGATGGTTGCTCACCTTTCTTGGAATCCTGCATTGCAAACCTCCTGAGAATTTTATCTATGTAGCCGGCCTGTGACAAAGCTATCATTTTGTTCTTCCTATCCCGAAAGATCTGGATACCGAGAACAAAATTAGCCTCACCCAAGTCCTTCATGTCAAACTGCTTGGTCAACCATAATTTGACCGATGACAACGCCCCAACGTCATTGCCAATTAGCAGAATGTCATCTACATAGAGTAGTAGAAAAACCACCTTCTCATTCTTAATGTGTTTGTAAACACATGGTTCATCCACATTTTGTGAGAACCCATAAGTCTTGATCACTTGATCAAATCTTATGTTCCAAGAACGAGAAGCCTGCTTAAGTCCATAAATTGACTTTAGCAGCTTACAAACCTTACCCTCTTGACCCGTGACCTTGAACCCGTCTGGTTGTTCCATATAAATGGACTCATCAAGATAGCCATTCAGAAAAGCCGTCTTGACATCCATCTGCCAAATCTCGTAGTCGAAAGCGGCAGCTATGGACAAGAGAATCCGGATGGACTTAAGCATGGCTACAGGCGAAAAGGTTTCCTCATAATCGATTCCTTCCTTTTGCGTATAACCCTTAGCTACCAGTCTAGCCTTAAAGGTTTCGACCTTTCCATCCACTCCTCTTTTCCTCTTGTAGATCCACTTACTCCCT
Source organism: Artocarpus heterophyllus (assembly GCA_025403435.1). Classification (NCBI taxonomy): domain Eukaryota; kingdom Viridiplantae; phylum Streptophyta; class Magnoliopsida; order Rosales; family Moraceae; genus Artocarpus; species Artocarpus heterophyllus. The sequence continues at coordinate 5,850,499 of CM046345.1, forward strand.
ATGGGTTTTACCCCTTCGGGAAGATCCACAAGCTCCCAGACCCGATTAGTCTCCATAGACTTCATCTCAATGTTCATGGCCTCTGTCCAGAGTCTTGAATCAACATCCTCCATAGCTTCTGCGTAAGTATAAGGATCCCTGTCATGTTCATCCGGTTCAGCCAAAAAGACCTCCCCATTGAACATATACCTCTCAGGTTGACGCCCGATCCTCCCACTACGCCGAAGCCCCTGAGGTTGTTGTTCAGGTTTGTTTGGTTTTTCTACACCGATCGGAATGGTTTCGTTCGGAACCTCCGGAGTAAACGGATTACCCCTCAACTCCTCAAGCACCACTTTGCTTTGAGGTTTAAAGTCGTTCATGTAACTCTCCTCAAGGAAAGTTGCATTAGTTGAAACCACGACTTTATTTTCGTTTGGGTTATAAAAATAACCCCCTTTAGTCCCTTTTGGATATCCTACAAACACGTAAACTTCTGAACGTGCTTCCAACTTATTCGGATCCTTAAACAGGACATGAGCTGGACATCCCCATATGCGAATATGGTTTAAGGATGTCTTCCGTCTTGTCCACAACTCGTGAGGAGTTTTAGGGACCGATTTTGAAGGCACATTGTTCAAAAGATAACATGCGGTTTGTAGTGCATATCCCCAAAAGGATAAAGGCAATGATGAATAACTCATCATGGACCGAATCATGTCCAACAAAGTCCTATTCCTTCTCTCTGCTACGCCATTCTGCTGCGGAGTGCCCGGCGCAGTCAAATGGGATAAAATCTCATTCTCTAACAAGTGTCCCAAGAACTCATCAGAAAGGTATTCCCCACCTCGATCAGATCGAAGTGCCTTTATGGGTCTACCCAATTGCTTTTCCACTTCAGCCCGAAACTCCCTGAACTTATCATAAGTTTCGCTTTTGTGGTGCATTCGGTACACATACCCATATCTTGAGTAATCGTCAGTAAAAGTAACGAAGTACTCATACCCTCCTCGTGCCCGGATGTTCATCGGTCCGCAAACATCACTATGCACAAGTTCTAGAACCCCTTCGGCCCTATTGCCCTTAGACCCGTATGATCTTTTGGTCATTTTACCCTCCAAACAAGACTCACATTGAGATATAGATTCCACCTTTAAGTGACTTAAAGGTCCATCCCTTACCAACCTTTGAATCCTATTTAGGTTAATATGGCCAAGGCGCAAATGCCAAAGATAAGTCTTATTAGAGTGAGAAGTTTTAAGTCTTTTTGAGTCATTATCATTTATCTCAGCATTAAGCAATAGGTCCATCTTAGGTTTGATAAAATATAGATTATTTTGCATCCATCCAGAACAGATAAAAGATTTGTTTTTACGAATCACCACTTTTTCATTAAAAGATACCACGTAGGAGTCTTTAAATAAAGAAGATACAGAAATTAAATTCCTTTTAAATTTAGGAACATAAAAACAATCTCGCAAAATTAAACTCCTATAATTATCAAAATAAAGATGGACATCTCCCACTGCTTTCGCTGAGACCAAGGATCCATCGCCCATCCGAAGCGTTAAGTCTTCACGAAGTAGACTTCTCGTTTCTTTGAATCCCTGCAGAGAAACACAAACATGATTAGTTGCACCGGAATCTATGACCCAAATGTCACTGGATTCCTCAACCAAACAAGTTTCTAAATATAGAAGATCACACCTACCTCCCTTGGAAAGGAAGTCCTTGCAATGCTTCTTTATATGCCCGACCTTACGACAAAAGAAGCACTTAAGCTTCTTTGGGTTCTTCTTCCTCTTCTTCTTGCTCTTGGTAGCAATAGGAATAGAAGACTTCCCACTTTTGGCCCGTTGCTTCTTTCCATTCCCAGAGTTAGGATTGGAACCAGAAGCAGCTACCATATTGGCCTCTCCACCAGCAGGAGACTCCCTGATCAGCAGTTCAAACTCTTGTAACTGTTTCATCAGTTCTGTCAAGGTCATATCCCGTCTATTGCTTAGATTAAAGTAGCTCTAAACGGAATAAATTCCTTAGACAGAGTCTCAAAGACCATAGTCATCTGAGTTTCAGCATCGATGTCGGCTCCATTGGTTTGAGCCTCAGCGAGGTAACCCATGACCAACATCATGTGCTCCTTTACAGATGTCCCGGTCTCTATCTACAGTTTAAGAGTTTCCGAAGCGCCCCTTGCCGCTTTGTTATGGCCTAGCCTCCAAACATGTCCTCAAGATTATCCAAGATCTGCTTCGCAGTCTCATAATCCTGATGTTGAGCCTGCAGCACGTTATTCATGCTAGCCATAACATAGCAGCGGGCCTGATCATTAGCATCTTTCCAGCGTTCGTACGCTTGGAATTGCTCATTACTTGAGTCTCCCGTAGGCTCGGGAGGACAAGGAGTTGTCAGAACATATTTCAGTTTCTCAAAGGAAAGGACGATGTCCAGGTTCCGTTTCCAATCATTATAGTTCTCACCGGTTAATTGGTTTTTGTCAAGTATCGATGATAAAGCGTTTTTAGACATTTTCAATCTACAATAAAGAATCATATACCAAACATAAGCAAACATATATAATAATTTAGTAAGATAACACAATCATGTAAAATCATACAAATGTGTTTATGTGTCAAAACCTTGAAAATATCACAACCTTACAACGATAATTCCCAACTCAGAATTCAACAAGCTCCTAGGGGAGTCATGCCAAATTCAATCAGGAACACGGATCCCCTCCTGATTAATATATGCCATCCAGGACCCGTATGATCCAGCATATACTAATAATCGTTTCTTTGGCCATTAATTTTATTAACAGAGCTCCTAGGGGAGGTTAATAATAAAATTAACGTGAGTGTATAACCACCGTTTTAATATTTTATCCATGATTTATAATCACCACCTAGGGGTGTGCAACCATAAATCATACTAAAATACCTTATCCTTTCAGAGATCCAATCTGGTACATGATAGAAATCCCTTCCTAGGGGTTGGGACCATCATGTTCTTCCTATGGACCAACGATGGAGGCCTTAGGTTCTCTCTTCGAAAACCTTCTCCCACTCAATCTTTTGAAGTCAAGGTTTTATTTTGAAATTATGCATGAACAAATTTAATATGAGCGGCACTCCCTATTCTATATGACATGTTATCAATATACATGGTAAATCATATTATAATGCAGACAAGCAAAGCAATCAAGCAAAGCTACAAGCATAATAATAATAATAACCGTAATATTATGGTTCCACCCTAGAGAATAGAAAAACTAAGATTACAAGAGAATAATCGAGACATTTATCGATTCTTCATCCTTGAATCCTCAAGCTGTATCCTTCTTCATGTAATATCCATCTTCAAGTCCTCAATCCCGTATGAATCGAACACTTCATATTTCCGGTCATATCCAAATTTAATGTTTCTCATAATCGTCCCAAAAATAAAATTAAAACTGCACTGGAAAAATCGCACCTTTTCTGGACACCTGGCAGCTCTCGGTCGGCAGGCCGATCTTGGTGATCGGTCTGCCGATCATGGTGGTTCGGCCTGCCGAACATGAAGGTTCGTCCTGCCGACAGAGCACCAAAATTTCTGCCCCACTGTCGGCCTGCCGGACCGTACGTCCGGCCTGCCGATCTGTGACCTTCGGCCTGCCGAACTGTGAGGTCCGGCATGCCGACTGAGCAGAAAACCCTCAATCCAGAAAATACAATTTTAATGCAATTCATCAATTTTATTTTCAACAATTCAAAAACATAAAATTAGAGACTCAGGAAATACCTGGAGACGCCATCATCAATCTTTAAGATCCGACTTCTCGTTCCGTCTTCTCCGAATAATTATTTAATTACAAAATTCTTACAAATTAAAAATTAAATAATAATTCCTAGACGGAGATGATAGTCCGCCATCTAATTACATGAAAAACCTAGATACACATTCTAACCTCTAAGGAACCATAACCGGTATTAATTAATTAATAAATAATTAAACAACAATTTAATCAACCATAATTAATTAATAAACATTCACCATATAATCCATGACAACATATATATATATATAGAAACCTAGAGTGCCATCTCTCTATAAAATTTAATTCAAGCATTGGAGAGATTAAGATCACAAAATTTATGCATATAACATGATCACAAACTTGCAAATTTATGTAAAAACCTCGGCTCTGATACCAATTGTTGGAAACAAAGTGCGCAGCGGAATTTTAAAAATTTTTCATCAGAGTATTTTCCAAAACACAAGTTTGACATGTTATATGTATAAATTAAACAGATCTTACTAACCTCAGTGTGTCGAAGAACCTTCGCGACCTGTGTAGAGAAGTAACGTTCCAGAAGAGCCTCAACCAACTGGTCTTCTTTGCAATTCTCTATCCACAACCGGAGTGAGTGTGGGCTCACACGTACAGCTCTTCCACCGGTGACTCTCCTTCCAACCAATAGAGAGAACCCAAAGCTAGTGTTCGTGATTTGTGAACAAAAGCTCTCAGGGAGTTTTCAGATGCTCACTAGAAGAGTATCACTCTTAATCTCTCAAATTGATCTGAGTAAATCATTAGACTCACTCCCTTTTTATACCTATTGGTCCTTGGGGTCAGTCCATATCAGATTAGGTCTCAAAAATCGAAACAGAATCAAGTTCGGATCAATATCTGATAAGATACGCGTGAAAAACGCGTAATCTTAACTGTCGCGGTCGGCATGCCGAACTGTGTGATAGGCAGGCCGAACTGGCAAGTTCGGCAGGCCGAACTTTCTGATCGGCAGGCCGAACTGCCGAGAAAAAATCTCCGCGAATCTTTTATTTTCCACCTGAGATTCTAAAGGATAAAGTCTCAGTTTTGATTCAAATAGCCCAATAGAAAAGATATCTGATCAAAACAAACTTTATCAAGATAATCTCTAAGAAAATAAATCAATTCACAATAATTCTACAAGTTTATCTTGTTCTAATTGTCCAAAATTAAAACAACCGATAAACAGACAAGAATTATCCGAACGTCATAATTCAACAAGTTCATCTTGAACTAATTTCTTACATAATTAATTCAACCGATAAACAGACATGAATTATTTGATTCTTATAAATTTTAAACCAATCTGATAAATCCGACATGAGTCACCAATTATTGGAAAAGCACGCCGTGTCGTTACAGGATTTTGTGAGCTAGCAAAGGGGACCAAAATGGACCTATAAAGTTCAAGCTCATGATAAATATGAAACCCAATATCCCAGATATACATTTCACAATTATCAACTCCAACGCTACTCCACTAAAAGCTTGGAGCTGCACTCTCGAACTTTATAGAATTACGAAGCTCGTGTAGCTAAGTCTCCATGACATATCATAGTGTATCGCATCCCCATATGATCATCCATAATCGGCTTAAGGACAAGTTCTGTCTTACCTTCCCGATTATTTTTATCTTACGTTCCATTGTCTCACCATTAGAAAACTTACCATCCAAAGATAGTATACCATTCGGTTACACCTATGTATCCAAATGGTTGAGCGCTCCAGTTTTCCAATTACAGGACAACGCATATAAGAGGATATCATTACTCCTAAAGAGGAGCTATGGATTCCATATCTATGAATAACAAGTCTACGCTACCAAGAGTCATGCCTCCAACGTACCGGCATGCATGCCACTATAGAGATGTGGGAGTCACCCATTGGTACATCAAAAGACACAAGTCGAGACAACGGGCCCATTATTCATCTCAAGATTAAGATACAATACAAATGATTGTCTAAAGTGAAGCGATTTGCCAAGACAGAATTATTAATCCAAATCAATTCACTTTATGTCCCGATCCAACACATCGTCACCTATGACAACGCGCCAATGTTTCTATTCACGGAGTCCAACTCCGATGGCCAAGACAAACCATCTCCCAAAAGGGATATAGACAACATAACAATCTTTACATGAATAAAGCGCCCAACTTTATTCCCTCGATTGCGGATCATATATTTTAGACCATCACCTTAAGAGTCGTGTCTACCGCATAATCATCCCATCATATGCCCAACTCTTAAGGTTTAGACTGACAGTCTCAGACTACTGTTTGCTTATCTGTAACGCCCCTATGAGGGGGTTAACAGTTTTTAATGAGATAAAATAAAAATAAATAATAAAAGTAAAACCTTAAAGATTAAAATTTGCCCGGGACTTAAATGAAAACTCTCAACTCAAAAATAAAAATATAAACGACAAATAAACCACAGTTTAATGTAGCACCTTAAATTTAATAATATAAACTGTTGTCATCATCATTTTAACCCTCAACACATTATAATTACAGTCACAGAAAGTAACAATTGATGCTTACATTATCATGAAGAACATTCTTTACAATTGAGCAGTCCCAATGTAATATAGTTACATCGCTTCCTCAACTATATTTCTCGTAGCCACCTCACACTTAGTGAGTCCTGAAAAGATATAAACAAAAGGGAATGAGCAACACTATGCTCAGTAGAGAAAGCCATTACCCACCTTTAGGTTTTTATCATTACCACATTAAAATCTGCATGGTTAGTAAGTCACATCATATTCCAGATTATGAGGTTTATTATGATCACATCTTATGGATACCGTAGTTAATCATTACCAAGTGTCATAATTACACATTTATACAAATATTACCAATCATCATTGTTCCTAGGTATCCATGTTAAATTGAGTATCACTCAACTCATCGAAACCCAAATGGGCGCACTTGATCACCCTATAAACATTCCAAGGGTGTTCCGGTGAGGGGACATCAAGCCCGAGTCCTCACCAAATCGATTCCTGTACAGTGTGTTCTGGGACTTTCAACCCAAGGAAGCGTCATCACCTTCCCCCTATTTTACCTTTTAGGATATTCATGCCCAAGGACGTAACCGTCGCCCTTTTCATGTCTCACAATTTCTCTATATTAAATCATTATCAATAGAGTTAGTTTTCCTAACCATGCTTCTCAATTTATAACATGTGTCAATTCATTATGTTCCTCGCCGTACAATACAAGACGAGTCCATGTCATAGTTTCATATGTGATACTCATATAATATCAGTTCAACATAGATATATATATATATTGCGGCAAAACAATCAATTTTAATTCTATAAAAACCTCACAAAAGATGAGTAATAGAATCCCTACCTTTCAAGCTTATCAACAATCTTTTAATCTTGGAATCAGTTAACGTTAGCTCCATACTCCCTTGATCCTAAGGCGTGCATAAGGACAATTAAAACTAAAGCACAACATACAACTACATTCATAAATAAATCATGTGTAAACCTATCTTACTAGTATGCCATTAAAGCTTTTATATAAATCTCTTTTGAATACCACAGTAAACAATTTTTGTCTTAACACAATCTAAAATGTGAACAAGTAATCTATATGTTTTAGTCCCTAATAAGATTCATCAATCACTTAGGATAATATTGGAAAGGTTGCAAGACATTAAAGAATTAGGTGGTGAGCAAAGATGGGTTCTTGGTTCAGGTTAGCAGCTGGTATACCATAACAAACTGGCAGATTTACTAGTTTCCAATACAAAAATTGAATAATTCTTAGAAAATAAAATACAACTCCGATTTAGGTTTATGATAGCTCGTTAGAAAGCCTAGGATGCTACTTTTCAAATATGCAAACCAATTCATAAAATTCATTTTAATTTAATCTTAGAATTTCAAGAAATAACCACTGCCCATAGAGGTATTACAAAGTTTAACAATATAAATTTTCTGTCTAGGGCATATACACTTAGACTTCATACATATGCTCCAAAATAGCAACAAACATATACTTAGGTTTAAGAACGCAAATTTGAATAATCCTTTAGTATAAAAGAAAATTTATAAATGAAAGACTAAATTTGTTCATAAGATTCTAACCTCGGATTATGGTTAGTTGGAAGCTTGAAATGGCTTCAAAACAGGTTCCTTTAGTTCGGTATGACTGAAATTCTTGCTCAAATGAAGGTGATCGTGGCTGATTTTTATGGCTGCCTTGAAGAAGTTCTCTAAGTATTTTGCTTCAGCAAAGAAATAAGAAGAAGAGTGTGGGAACCGTGGAAGAGAAAGGAAGAAAAGATGAAGTCTTTGAAGAGAAGTGATAGAAACAATTATAGAGGAGACATGTTGAAGCATGTCACGGAGGAAATAAAGAAAATGAGGGTCAAGAGTAGTTGGAAAAGATATCCTTATGTCTCATCTAAAGACTTTAACACACATAATGCCAATATGACATTTTTGAGATTTATTAGAAGTTCTAAGGCTTTTTAGTAATCATACTAAATAAATATAGGAGAATTTTAGAAAACTTAAAAATAGATAAAAGTAAATATTATAAAATAAATTTAAATGAAGCAATTTTTTTTTTATACATTAAAAATTAATTTAATTACCTCAATACCCGTTAGGAGAATAACGGGTGTCACAGCTCTACCCCCCTTAAAGAAATTTCGTCCTCGAAATTTCAATTCTAGCAATACTAGTAAAAATTATGATTCCACTATGATTCCAATTCTGAGTCTAAACCGTTAATGTTGTTTGTCCTCCAAATTTAAGTTATCGTATCTCCACTTATTTACTTGCATAATAAATCTTACTCCTAAATCCCTCAATGAGAGTATTTCTGACAAGTTTCAACTTATAACACCGTATAATAGTCTAAGAATCTGATCAGGCCTACATATTGACCATATCATGATTCCAGTCCTTCATTGTCCATGGACTGTGATTTACAATCACATTTAAGGAGATTGCCAGAGAAATTTTATATACTTCATCTTTAGGTTCCTTTTCCTTTTTGAGTAAGGAAAAGTCAAATATATTTGATTTCATACCTCAACTAATAAACTAAAACATAATCATAAAACATATATCACAAACACTTATATTCAAAACCATACATTAAACTTATTCATAGAGATATTAAACGGAATCTCTGGTTGCAAACATACCCGACATATTTTTCATTAAACAGCTATCCTCATGACACAAACATTCAATCCAAATAATATACTCATATTTCATATGGAATATCCCCATAACTGACTTTGGTACTTCCACATAATATTAACAGAATATTACACATTACAAACATGATACGGATACGTTTCGAGAGTACAAGGCACTCCGTATACCAGCTATCCATATCATGCATGCTTAAAGGATACAAAAACATCGATAAACAAAAGATCGGACCTTAAGAAGGATGCGTTTCGAGAGCATCAAGTACTCCGTATCCAGCCATCCCGGCATTAGGCTCAATGAATCTAAAAGATTGAACAACGACGTACCACAAGAAACACAGAATACAAGGCAAACGGTTATTCGTAACACACGAAATACGGACACACATGCCTACATGCCAAAGATAAAACAAAAAGATTACAGATGGAGATTCAAATCAATTGGCCGCTCCCGGCTTTCCCTTTCCCATTCAAGCTTGGATGTTGCAGTGTCGGATTCTGGATGTATGATTTGCATTTTATCTATCAATTCCTCAGCTGTTGAAGCAGTAACAAAGATTTGTCTCTCCGATTCTGTAGTGATGTTTTCTTCCACAGCGTAATCTAGAAATTTCAAAAGACCGTCATAAAAACCCTTTACGTTCAGCAGTCCCAAAGGTTTGGAATAAAAGCCCAACAATTGCCCACAAGCAACTATAAATATTTCCTCAAGAGTACCTAGACCACCAGGTAATGCTATAAAAGCATCAGAATTATAGATTATGTCTTTAAAATTTCTAGGGATACTCCTGACTCCTTCTCCCTTACCTATGGCTTCCTTACAAAGGTTTCCTTCAATTGGAATATGAGGCCAAATTCTTACATCAGTAGCGTCGCTAGACCTAGCTGCTAGTGCCATATTTACCATCATTTTTATACTACCACCCCCATAGATTATGTTAATCTTTTTGCGTGCTAGGACTTGCCCTAAGTGATTTGCAGCTTCTAAATAAGCTTTATCTTTTCCAAGGCTGGAACCACAAAAGACACAGACATTCTTTATTTTCTTCGTGGACTGGGAGGTAGACATATTTGGTTTATAGAAGTGGTTGCTTAATGTCTGCTCCACTTAGACTTCGGGTTCTACATGAGATTTTAAAGATGAGAAATATACAAAAAGGGCTAAAGAGATAGACGAGTAGGTAATGAAAAGGTAATCCAAAGATTTAAACAAAATCTTGTGTGGATAAGAAAGTAAGATAAGGTGATTGATAGTTTACAGAAAATCTGATTCACTTTTTGAAAAAGATTAGACTCTAATTGTATAACTTTTGACAATTGAGAACAATTCGACAAAAGACCCTCATGACACAACTGTAGACTTTTTGACAAATATACACCAAGTCTAGAAATTTAATATAAACGACAAATACTATAAAACTTTTGAAATTTGAGACACAAATCTTGAAATATCTGGATAAGCTTTTCAAAATTCAAACATATTACTGTACCGTATGTAACGTGTCTGATAAGATAATATATTTTATTATATATATATTTAAGAAAATCATAAATTAAATAAGATATTAACACTTACTGTATCAATCTAATAATCACAATTATTTCAAACACAAAAGCAAATATTCTGAGTAAAAGAAAAACACAAACTGTTGAACATCAGCTAAAACTGCTTCAAATAAGTAAAGACTAAATAACCTTTATAGAGCGATGACTTATTCCCCATCCAGTTTTCTTATGGCTTGGCAAACAGGATCTAGAAATACCATATTCCTGAGGCGTTGTCTTTCTGTATAAAATTTAGGCCAGAGTTTAAAAATAGCTCCTTGAACATATCCACTAGGGTGACCGTGGAGAGGAGGATGGATGCTATCCAAGTTCTCCTTTGAAAGTCCATCCCTACAAAACCGTATTTTATCCTCTCTATTCGTAGACATATAACCAGGTGAAGTACATTTACCGTTACAATTTTGTCTTCCACATTTGTTACAAGTGACCACGATGGCACGGGCTCTTCTTTTCATTGCACTACGACTGGTACCTGTTCCTGGTAAACCGACATCTTGACTAAAGTCACTCGGACGGATTTTTCCCTCTATTAGCATTCTCACATCACAAGGAATACCAAAACGCATAAGAATCCACAACCGAGTAATTCTAGCCTTGTATTTCTTTCTGAGAATCTTTTGGGAGAGTGATGGGAAATACTTTCTCAGGTGTTGGTACTTTGGGTCCATGATGAGATGAAAGAAGAGTAAATAGAAAGGAAAAATTAAGATAGTAAATTGCAGAATCCTAGAATTCCTTCTTCTTTTAGAGAAAAAGAAGAATTTTTAATGAAAAAGAAGAGGATTTGCGATTTAGAGAGAAAATAACAAATTAAGAGAGAAAAAGTGAACTCGGAGAAATAAGCTCCTATGCACAGTAAACGTATATGTAAACAATGATTAAACCACTGTATATGACACGTATAGAAACCATGTGGGAGAGACAGTGTGAATCAAACTGATTTAAGATTTAAACTAGGCCCAAATGTTCTAAGTGAAAATGATCAGGTTGTTTCGGGCCTTGACACATTTGGAACGAGTTAAATAACAAACATAAAATTGAAAACCAATTTGTATAAATCTTAAACCCAATTTAAAGCCCACTATAGATAAAGTTAATTATGAACAACAAATCTAATTTAACGACAACAAGGATCTTCCTGAATGATCCAGCAACTCAAATAATTTTGTTTTAATCAAAACCTTATTGAACAATGCATACACCCATATGTTATTCCTAATACTCAACATCTATCAATGGATTCATCATCATTGCTACCAAGGGTTTAGAATGCGACTAACCTTGAAATCAATACGATTTACGTCTTCCAACGTAGACCATATCAATGAACAAAGACACTTGATGTTACTACTTAAGAACATCTACAATCCCCACAATTCTACTCATACAATATATAATTTCCTCATATAACAAAACCTTAGGTAACCAAAAGATTCACTGATACACTTAAATACAATGTACGTAACGAAATATTCCAATTTTGAGATTCATGCATTCTAGACTTTACACAGTCTCAACAGACCAAAAGTCTAACATTTATCTCTCTCAAGATTCAATACCATGATTCCCAACTTATATCATATTCCTCAAATAAATAGAACTTTCAAGAAAAGTTATTGACACTTATGTGCTCCATCGAATCCACACATAATCATTACTTAGGTTTGAATCAATTACGAAAAATTTGGCATATCTATGCCAAACTTTAAAATCAATAAATCAAGCCTTATATTTCTTATTGTTTTTCACGAGACAAAAGGCTTTTAAATCCTCGTATCTATACGAATTTCTCATCATTTATACGAATTAAATATGCTTATAGATCCAAATATTATACGAATCTCTCATAAGCAATCTACTTATAAACTCATTCCATATAATTAACATTCCCTTATAACTATTAATACTTTCCTTCTATATAATTATTGTACTCATATAACTATTGATATTTTCATTCTATGGCCTTTCCATGTTACATCCTTCTAGACTGTATAAATCAATGTGAAGATTCATTTTGATGATGACAATGAAAATTCAGCTTCAAAACCATCTCAAAAATATATTTTTTTAAAGTGGTGCTACACTCCCTAGGTTAACCGAACCTAGGCTCTGATACCAAAAATTCTGTAACGCCCCTATGAGGGGGTTAACAGTTTTTAATGAGATAAAATAAAAATAAATAATAAAAGTAAAACCTTAAAGATTAAAATTTGCCCGGGACTTAAATGAAAACTCTCAACTCAAAAATAAAAATATAAACGACAAATAAACCACAGTTTAATGTAGCACCTTAAATTTAATAATATAAACTGTTGTCATCATCATTTTAACCCTCAACACATTATAATTACAGTCACAGAAAGTAACAATTGATGCTTACATTATCATGAAGAACATTCTTTACAATTGAGCAGTCCCAATGTAATATAGTTACATCGCTTCCTCAACTATATTTCTCGTAGCCACCTCACACTTAGTGAGTCCTGAAAAGATATAAACAAAAGGGAATGAGCAACACTATGCTCAGTAGAGAAAGCCATTACCCACCTTTAGGTTTTTATCATTACCACATTAAAATCTGCATGGTTAGTAAGTCACATCATATTCCAGATTATGAGGTTTATTATGATCACATCTTATGGATACCGTAGTTAATCATTACCAAGTGTCATAATTACACATTTATACAAATATTACCAATCATCATTGTTCCTAGGTATCCATGTTAAATTGAGTATCACTCAACTCATCGAAACCCAAATGGGCGCACTTGATCACCCTATAAACATTCCAAGGGTGTTCCGGTGAGGGGACATCAAGCCCGAGTCCTCACCAAATCGATTCCTGTACAGTGTGTTCTGGGACTTTCAACCCAAGGAAGCGTCATCACCTTCCTCCTATTTTACCTTTTAGGATATTCATGCCCAAGGACGTAACCGTCGCCCTTTTCATGTCTCACAATTTCTCTATATTAAATCATTATCAATAGAGTTAGTTTTCCTAACCATGCTTCTCAATTTATAACATGTGTCAATTCATTATGTTCCTCGCCGTACAATACAAGACGAGTCCATGTCATAGTTTCATATGTGATACTCATATAATATCAGTTCAACATAGATATATATATATATTGCGGCAAAACAATCAATTTTAATTCTATAAAAACCTCACAAAAGATGAGTAATAGAATCCCTACCTTTCAAGCTTATCAACAATCTTTTAATCTTGGAATCAGTTAACGTTAGCTCCATACTCCCTTGATCCTAAGGCGTGCATAAGGACAATTAAAACTAAAGCACAACATACAACTACATTCATAAATAAATCATGTGTAAACCTATCTTACTAGTATGCCATTAAAGCTTTTATATAAATCTCTTTTGAATACCACAGTAAACAATTTTTGTCTTAACACAATCTAAAATGTGAACAAGTAATCTATATGTTTTAGTCCCTAATAAGATTCATCAATCACTTAGGATAATATTGGAAAGGTTGCAAGACATTAAAGAATTAGGTGGTGAGCAAAGATGGGTTCTTGGTTCAGGTTAGCAGCTGGTATACCATAACAAACTGGCAGATTTACTAGTTTCCAATACAAAAATTGAATAATTCTTAGAAAATAAAATACAACTCCGATTTAGGTTTATGATAGCTCGTTAGAAAGCCTAGGATGCTACTTTTCAAATATGCAAACCAATTCATAAAATTCATTTTAATTTAATCTTAGAATTTCAAGAAATAACCACTGCCCATAGAGGTATTACAAAGTTTAACAATATAAATTTTCTGTCTAGGGCATATACACTTAGACTTCATACATATGCTCCAAAATAGCAACAAACATATACTTAGGTTTAAGAACGCAAATTTGAATAATCCTTTAGTATAAAAGAAAATTTATAAATGAAAGACTAAATTTGTTCATAAGATTCTACCCTCGGATTATGGTTAGTTGGAAGCTTGAAATGGCTTCAAAACAGGTTCCTTTAGTTCGGTATGACTGAAATTCTTGCTCAAATGAAGGTGATCGTGGCTGATTTTTATGGCTGCCTTGAAGAAGTTCTCTAAGTATTTTGCTTCAGCAAAGAAATAAGAAGAAGAGTGTGGGAACCGTGGAAGAGAAAGGAAGAAAAGATGAAGTCTTTGAAGAGAAGTGATAGAAACAATTATAGAGGAGACATGTTGAAGCATGTCACGGAGGAAATAAAGAAAATGAGGGTCAAGAGTAGTTGGAAAAGATATCCTTATGTCTCATCTAAAGACTTTAACACACATAATGCCAATATGACATTTTTGAGATTTATTAGAAGTTCTAAGGCTTTTTAGTAATCATACTAAATAAATATAGGAGAATTTTAGAAAACTTAAAAATAGATAAAAGTAAATATTATAAAATAAATTTAAATGAAGCAATTTTTTTTTTATACATTAAAAATTAATTTAATTACCTCAATACCCGTTAGGAGAATAACGGGTGTCACATTATCATACATTCAACAAATATGAACGTAAAGAGGACAATATTTGGTATATATAAATGAATAAATTCTTTATTGATAAAAATGTCTCCAAAAACGTATTACATTTTTACTCCTTAGAGCATACATGTCTAACAGGGCGCATGTCGTTCAGCCTTTCCCAGGTGACTCTCCTTCCAACCAATTGAGAAAACCTAAAGCTAGTGTTTGTGATTTGTGAACAAGAGCTCTTAAGGAGTTTCAGAATCTCACCAGCAAAGTCTCACTCTTAATTTCTCAACTGATCTAAATAACAATAGACTTTAGGCCCAAGAGTCAGTACTTATCAGATAAGGCCTTGAAAATTCGAATAAGACTCAAATCAGGATCAATATCTGATAAAAGCCACGTAAAAACACATGATCCATTTATCTCTAGGTTGGTAGGCCGAACTGCTGATCTTTCGATAAATGATCCCTACGAATTTTTATTTTTCACCTGAGATTCTTGGGATAGAGCCTTAGTTTTAATTCAAATAACCCAATAGAGAAGTTATCTAATTAAAATAGTCATATCTAGATAATCTTTAGGAAAATAAAATTTCTTGATAATTCAACAAGTTTATCTTGAATTAATTTATTCAAAATTTATCCAACTGACAAACAGATATGAGATATATGTTCCCGATAATTCAATAAGTTTATCTTGAATTAATTTTCACAAAATTAAATCAATCGATAAACAGACACCAATTATCTGATCTTATTGAATTTTCAGCCAATCTAATAATTTGTCACAAGTCACCAATTATTGGAAAAGCATGCCGTATCGTTATAGGATTTTTGTGAGCTACCAAATGGGACCAAATGGACCTATATAGTTCAAGCTTCCGATAATTATGAAAACCCAATATCCCACATATACATTTCATAATTATCAGCTCTAACACTACTCCACTAAAAGCTTAGAGCTGCACTCTCAAACTATATAGAATTACGAAGCCCGTATAGCTAAGTCTCCATGACATATCATAATGTATCGTATCCTCATAGGATTATCCATAATCGACTTAAAGATAAATTCTATCTTACCTTTCTGATTATTTTTATCCTACATTCGATTTTCTCACTATAAGAAAACTTACCATCCTATGACGGTATACCATTCGGTTATACTTATGTATCCAAATGGTTAGGCGCTCCAGTTTTTCAATTACAGGATAACGTATATAAGAGGATATCTCAACTCCCAAAGAGGAGCTATAGATTCTATATCTATGAATAACAGTTCTACGCTATCAAGAGTCATGCCTTTAACGTACCGGCATGCATACCACTATTAAAATGTGGATATCACCCTTTGGTATATCAAAATACATAAGTTAAGACAACGAGCCTACTATTCATCTTAGGATTAAGATACAATACATATGATTGTCTAAAGTGAATCAATTGGCCAAGATAAAATTATTAATCCAAATCAATTCACTTTATGTCCCGATCCAACACATCGTCACCTATAACAATGTGCCAATGTGTCTATTCATAGAGTGCACTTTCGATGGTTAAGACAAACCATCTTCTGTTAGGAATATAGACAACATAACAAACTTTGTATGAATAAAGCGCCTAATTGTATTCCCTCGATTGTCGATCATATGATTTAAACTGTCACCTTAAAAATCGTGTCTTTCATATAATCGGTCCATTATATGCTCAATTTTTAAGGGAGCGTTTGGTATGCAGTAATCAGTAGGAATCATATTCCCGAGAAAATGATTGTAGGAAATGTGATTCCCAGGAACCAAGAGTATCACGTTTGGTTGCACATAGGAATCTTCTATTAGATTTCTAGGAATAATACATTACCGTGTTTGGTTGTACATAGGAATCTTGTATAATTGACAAATAATTTATAGTATTAGCATTAAATGTATCAATATAATATATTAGTACTAATATTGAATAATAATAATATAAACATAAAGAATAAAATAATATTATATATAATTTAACATTAATATTACTATGAATATTAATGTTATTATTATCATTATTATTAAATAATTATTATTTTATATTAACATAATACTTTCTTTATATTATATAAAAATATTAATTTATAATAATCATAGAATTATTATATAAGAATACATTAATATTAAAATGTTGTATATAATATATAATATATTGATATGAATATAAATAATAATAAAAACATAATTCTTAATAATATATTAGTATTTATATTAATATTAACATTAAATAAAAATATTGTTATAAAAAATATTAAATATATTTAGTTAGATTTTATATTTATAATTATCAAAATAGTATTTATATAATTTTATATTGATATTACTATGAATATTAATATTATATTATTCATATTGATATTATATTATTATGTTTTTATTATTAATGTTATTATTATTCTTATTGTTAAATTATAATTTTATATTGATATAATATTTATATCTATATCATATATTAATATTAATTTATAATAATAGTATGAAATTATTTTATTTTATTATTATAGTATTAATATATATTATATTCTAATATTAACTTATAATATATATTATATTTAGATATTGTATATGTAATATATTATATATTTTTATTATTATTGTTAATGTTATTATTATCATTATTATGAAATTATTATTTTTTATTGATATAATTTTTATATTTATATTGTATAGAAACATTAATTTATAATTATAATTATAATAATAATATTGTTATTGATATTATTATATTATTTAATAATAATATAATTATCATCATCATCATAAAAAAAAAAGTGAGTTTTTCTTAGTTTTGAAATTCCTAGGAATATAAATATCACCTTGTTAGGTGAGATTCAGATTACTACAAAATGAGGTAATTTGAATCCTATGGGAATGAGTTTTCCAGGAATCCAAAACTCATACACTGCATACTAAACATAGGAATCTGTAAGATTCTCATTCTCACCTCAGGATTACTGTATACCAAACACCCCCTGAAGGTTTAGACCGATAATCTTAGACTTTAATTTGCTTAACATGCATTCAACAAATATAAACGTAAAAAAGACAAGATTTGGTATATATATAATAAATAAACTCTTTATTGATAAAAATGTCTCCAAAAACATATTGCATTTTTACTCTTTAGAGCATACATGTCTAATACTTGGACATGTCAAACCGTCGACATGGTTGTGTAAATCATTGGCATCTGAGCATTTTATAGTAGACAGTGTCAGAGGACACATCTCTCTATGGTCAATGGCGTTGGCAAGAGGTGTTGTTGCTGTACTTTTTTTTCCTTGTTTTTGGGTTTTTGGTGGCATTTACTGACCATGGCAATGCCATTGGTGAACCAAAGACGAGCTAGCAATGGTGAAGAGAGATAGAAAAAAGGAGAGGATAGAGAGAAAGAGGAGAAAAATATTTTGATATGACACGAAAAATATCCTAATATGATGCAAAATACCCCTATAGGATACAAATAATATCCCTGTGGAATACAAATACCCCGATGGGATAGGAAAAATATCTCAGTAGAACCCAAAATATATCATAGTAGGACACAAAACATATCATGGTGGTTCACGAAACATTTCCTATTAGGTTTGTGGCATAAAATTTTTCCCATTTTGTGACTTAAATGAATTAAGTATCAAAAAATGCATTTAATAGAATACCTTGCAAATATTTTATTATTGGGAAATTTTAGTAAATAGGCCAACTTTTCAAAGTGTTGGAAGTAAATAACCTACTTATCAAGTATAGTAATTAGTAGATCATTTCTTACTTTAAATGTATTAATTTTATTTCTTATCCTTAACAAGGCTTACTTGGTTGTATTTTAAGTTTAATAGATATCATAGGATGTTTGGCATTTTTAGTTAGAATAAAAACTTTTAGTTGCTATAGTAGCTCTCATATGCTACAGTGTCAATAAAGAAGTGAGCTACAATATAAAGCTCTCACAAGCTACAATGTTTTTAACCAATTAGTTCAAGCAAACTGTAACTAAACCTATAAAATGATAGATACACAATTTATATGATATTTAAATTAATACTCTTTTTATTTACAAAGGTTTCTTCAACTAAAAATTGCTGCAAAATTTTCAAAAGCACCCCAAATTAAGACCCTAAACCTAACCCTAATCTTAAAATTCTCAATTTAGTATACTCAACAGCCACCACCTACTATTGCAAAGAAATGTCATGTTGAAGGTCACCGATGTAACTTCGTTTTAAGAAGTCACCATCGTCGTCGCTATGACCTAGAATATTTGTTGAGATCGTTGCTAGACACCTTCGTCGTAACGTAGGGATTCATTGCGAGTCACATATCACAAAAGGCTGGACTACAAGTGCTAGATTGGCCCTGCAAGCGCTTCATCATGACTTGTGTATTATTCTCTTACGCCGATTCAATACGACGAGAGTTTCCTGACCTCACGGCTTTGCGACATGCATCTTCTTCACATCAATTTGACATTTGAAATGTAGATTTAGCAATGAAATAGCCGTTGTCGTCGTTGAGCAACGATCATTGCTCTCAGGCACCGTTGGCCCCATGATAGCATCGTCATTCATTCTCAGGGTGGAGTACCTAACATCGAAGAGAGAATAGGACAAAAGAATGGGAGAAGAGAGAAAAATATACTATGATTATTGTTTTTTGGGATGAGATGAAGAAGATGGTAATATTTTTGAAATTTTACTTAAGAGTTAATATTAATTTATAAAACTTGGCTAATTTTTTAAAGTTAGTAAAATTTTGGCCCATTAATTTAATCAATCTCTTACTTTGGTTTAAATCCCTCATTCTCTCTTGATTATCCTTTCTCAACACTTTGTGGCATTGGGCGTAAAGAAGTCTTTAGCTGTTGTCTTAGCCAAAGAATAAGCTTTAAGCCATTTTGACAATTAGGTGGTATAACACTTTTTTGCAAACACTATTATATTCTACTACTTTGTTTTATCTTGTTTTGATTTAAATCATCTTGCCTAACCAAAAAGGCCGAAAAGACCTTTATATAGCATATACGTATCTAACCCTAATTCAAAATACTTGTGATCAATTACGTCTTTATACTATTTGAAAATTGTACGTTTTAAACTTTCTTATATAAGTGGAAAAGATGAAAAACATTACCACAGAAAGTGAATGATCAAATTGACTCGTTTTGTATTGGTTAGTATGGATTTGATTTCCCAAATGGCTTCATTTAATATTTATTAGGAAATCTACAGAAATGTGCTTTCACTGGAGGGACATAAGGATTTGCATTACTTAAAATAAGAAACTTAAGATTTCTACTCTCAAATTTTTGTCATAATATAAAGAAGTCTATTTCCTTATTAAAAGTATTGTAAAGGCACTTCCATACGAAAAAACGACAAACGATCCATTCTTTTTTTTTTTTTCAATTTTCAATTTGTATTTTTATTTTAAAAAGTATATTTCTTTTTTTAACTTTTTCTTCTTAATCATTTTTTTGCTAAAAATATATCATCAAAAAATTTCATCTAATTTATTTCTATTTAATAATTTCATTTAAATATATCACTTTCTTTCCGTGAAATATTTTTTTCTTATTTTTTTGCCTTTTTATTCTTCTAACTTTTGTTTTTCTTTTTATTTTTTATTGCTTTGTTATTTTGCCTTCTATCAAAATAGCTTATTTTAATACATACTCTAATTATTTTACAATTTTATTTCTTATATGCTGTTTTACAATACTATTTTTCTCTGACTTACTCTTGGTAAAAAATATTGTTGGGATTTTCTAATTGTCCAATTGCATCAATATTTTCTCTCTAAAATGTGTATTCTTTTAAAACTGTTTCACATCATTCTTCCAACTTTTCTTGCAAAATATCAAAGCACCATAAGGCATTTTCAAAAAAAATAAAAAGAAAAAAAGAACAGTGGATGATTTTTTTTTGTTTTTCACTTTTTTATTTGTCTTTTTTATTTAAAAAACTATATTTCTTTTGTCTTTTTTATTTTTCCTCTTAACCTCATTTTTCCCCCTAAAGTATATCATAAAAAAAATTGCATCTAATTTATTTCTATGTAATAATTTTAGAAAAAATATATCACTTTTATTCGGTGAAATATTTTTTTTCTTATTTTTTATTTTTTTCTTTATTCCAACTTTTGTTTTTCTTTTGCTTTTTCATTGCTTTGTTATTTTACCTTTTATCAAAATATCTTATTTTGATATGTATCCCTGATTATTTTACAATTTTATGTTCCATATGCTTTTTTCAATACTTTTATGCAAGATAAAAAATGGATATAACATTTAAAACACATAAAAAATATATTGGTGCGTGAAATTGAATAACATAATATTGTATCACATCCTGATTTATATTGCATGCAAATTACTTGAAAAAAAACTTATTAAAAAATCTGGACTATATATCCCCATTTGATTTGTTTATGAGTCCCTTGTTTATGTCACTTTTTTGTCATTGGAATAAATTATCAAGCTTGGTTGTTACCCTAACAATTATATATTGTTTTACACAAAAAAGTATATGCTTATAAAAAATACTTCGTACAAATATATGACATGCATTTAAATGAATTGAATTAATGTCCTCTTTCAATACAGTTTACAAAAACGATCATGTCAACTCATCGCAACAACAAGTCAAAATTCAACCCACTGTTTCTTCACATAAAATAAAAGAGATTTTATAACAACCTTCTCGTATAGTTATTCCTTCAGTAACTGACTACTCGAACGACTTGTTGTCATAAGCATCACCATTGGTTTTTTCACGGTGACCATGGTGATGACGATGGTGACTATGATGGTGATTGGGAACAGGAGAAGAGAGATCAGACCCAATCGGAAGCTTGTAATAATTATGCGGACAACAATCTCCTCCTCATATCTAGAGCCACGACATCTAGTTGCTTTATTGCACCCTCTTTTGTAAGGGTTAGCTTCTTTTTTCTTGCAATTATGAGGATTTGCTTTGGTACATGGCTTGTGTCTGCCATGCCTAACAACCCCTTAATCGATCTTTCACCTGTTTGAACTCACACCTGCAATTTCCATCAAATTGATCGTCCCAAGAAGGAGTATTGCCATGCAAAAAAGAACCTTTCCATTGATGCAAAGGGAATATTGCATTGCCATGGTGTTTTTTATACCCTAACAATGCAATTAGGTAATATTCAGGTGAGATCAATGTGGTCTTTTTGGCAAGGGGTCATGGGCAGGGCCACCGCTGGGTGATGGTTGGTTACCACTACGGCGGTGGTTCGATGAGCTGAATCTCGTCTCTTCAACAAGAAGCCATTGCAATGCTTGTGTCCATGGTATGTTGCCCATGTTGCGTGTCTCTTGGATGCTTTATGCACCGCAATGGTGGATTGTTTGCTTGACGTGGGGAAGCTATGTTGCCTCGATTGGGATGTAATAATTAAGATAAGTTAATAAAAATCATTTTATGCGTAATTATTTAAGTTTTAACTTATCTTACTGATTTAGGCCTGGGTGATCATACCGATTATACGTGATCTTCAAGAAGTTAAGGTTTGCGAGGTCCCTAATGACACCGAAATCATAAACTGTATTAAAGCCTCCCCGTATGTCAAGAGATTGGTACAATACCCATAACTTATCTTATTAGTTTCGTTTATATTATTGTGTATATGCAGTATGACATGTTACTACATGTTGGGGAATGAGGCGACTCCTAATTCCAAGGATCGCAAGAACGAACAATTGCGGGAAATAAATAGGAGAAAAGAAGAAAAAGAGACACCAAATTTTTATACAGGTTCGTCCAAATTTGAGACTACGTCCTGTTTCTGCCGCTTGCAGATTCCACTATGATGAAGGAGATTACAGATTACAAGAGCAGTTTCTCACACACTCACAAACTGTGCTTACCAAAACTCTCTTCTATCTAACACCCAATGGGAATTTTTTTCTCTCTCAAGGATGGAGCTCTCAAGAATTTTGCCTCTCACAAAATTATGCCTCTCACAATTTTCACACACAGCTTTCACACACACAACCCTAGCAACCTTGTGTCTATTTATAACCAAAGGAGGAGAAAATAGCAACTAATGGGAAACCCTAGTGGTTTCCCGTTTTTGGGACCTTTGAATTCGACTTTGATTCAAAACACATCGCGCAGCACAGCGCGTCAGCGCTGCGGCGCTCGAAACGAGCGCTGCGGCGCTCCCCTGTGGCGCCTAGGCGCTCTGCTCCTGGCGCCTAGGCGCTCACCACTCGACGCCTCGGCGTTGTCTTCCTGGCGCCTAGGCGCTCTCCACATAGCGCCTAGGCGCTCTTGTCCTGGCGCCTAGGCGCTCTGCACTTGGCGCCTAGGCGCCCTCGCCCCAGCGCCGCGGCGCTCTTCTGCCAGAGCCGCGGCGCTTGCTTTCTGCCTTCGAGGATGCGTTTTTCTCCCTTTTTCTTCCTTTTGCTGGGTTGTAAACTTGATTTGGCTCCACATCTGCAACACTACATAGCATCACAATTACATAAATCATAAACCATAATTCGTCAACATGCTTAACTTGAAACTGACAAAACAATATAATTTTATCATTACATACATCATGTATTGATCATGACATAATCACAACATAGCATGACATGACACGACATAAACATAATAATTCATAATCATATCATAACATAATAACACATCATAACATAACACAACATGAGAAATCACTGATCATGCATTCTATAATTTTTTTCTTTTATGAAAACATGTAAAACAATTATTTAAAAACTGTTTATACTGTAAGCGAGATTTCTACTTATCTAGATTCTGAGCTAAGTGATTTCAGTTGTATCTCGTTGATCCTACAGTCTAGGAAGCATCCTCAACAGTGGTCCTAGAGCGACCGTGAGTGACTAAGATTGTTTCTTAGAGATCATACATTGTTGGAAATCTCATTATGGACTATGTTACTACAGTCTACCTTGCATTGATCCACGTGCAATTAGTACATGATGATTTTAGATAGAGTGGAATTAGCTCGAACAGAGGACATTGTTCCCATCGAAGCATCGAAACGAGTTAGGAGGTGGTCTTAGATCACTCACCGGAGGTCCAGAGCATGAAAACCGAGACACTGGAGCCCGACCACCTACTACGATGCATGCAGCGGCTCCGGTGGTTGGTGGAAGGCGGCACTTCCGCTCTTAGCTATTCTCAACCTCTTAGACTCGATGGTATGGTCAATTTCACCAAAATTAACTTCTAATTGAGCAAATCAAACTTGTGATTTTTTGCCATAACAGGCGGCGTGGACGGTGGTTTTCCCTCGGGGGTAGCACGAAATTGGGCTATGGCTTTGAATTTTAGGGATTTTTTGGGCATGTAGGTGGCGGCGGTATAAGTCATCGCTGCTTAGAATGGCGGCCTCTCATACCTTGTTTGCATCGCATGATGGCAATGTCGTTTCAATTTTCTATGGAGCTTTTGTGGAATAAATAGGGGCAAAAGTTTGCCCGTACCTCTCTGAGCATGATGTTGTCATCAATTAGACTTAACAGTAGAGAAATGGGCAAGATTGACATCAACAACGATGGCAGCCATGGTGCTTGTCGGACTTTGATGTTGGGCTGCTACCTTCAGCAATTAGTCGAGGCATTTTGGTTGTTGTCTCCCTCTAGTCCTTTTAGAACCGGAGGTGTCCTACACCGCCACCGGAGATGGAAAGTCTGGCGGTGGCTCGATAGTGGCAATAGGAGGATCTGTCAAGGCTGTTATGCCTGAAATCGAACCTGAACATCGATGCTATTCTATTCATTTCTTTGATCTGAGTCTGTTGACACCAAGATCATGTCAATTGGTGGTCAGAAGGTGAAGAAATATTATCGAAAAGAATGAGTATTTCCACAACTTTGAGCAGCAAGTACGGGCTACTCTAACGGTGTTGTGGGTAGCACGACACCTCGTTGGAACCAGCTCATTGAGATCTTCCCTTTGATGTAGAAGGTGTCAAAAATCGACACCGGATTCTACATCGGAGTTAGAGGAGAGAGAAAGTAAAGAGAGTGGGAAACTGATTTTTGATTTGCTGCATTTTTTTTGTTCACTTGTATTTATAGACTCCCTTGTGGTCCATATAGTCTAAACTGTATTGCAGGTGGTTCGATCAAGTTTTTTTATCTATAAACTTGGAAATTCTGCAAACTTTGCCATATTTTTCAAAACTGTATTATTCTTTATCTTTCTAAAAATAAGTAAATAAATTCCAATTTTCTTACTGTATTAATATCTTATTAAAATATTAACACTGTCATAAAAATCATTTTCATAAATTTATCTATACTTTATAGTTTTATAATTTTTTTTCTAAAACGATAAACTTCAACACATTTGTCTTTAAAATTGATGATATACTATTTACCACATCTGCTTTTTTTGTAATAATATTTTGTGTTTAAAACTCTAATCAAAATAATTTTATAAATTTTAAAACTTAAAAATGCTAACTAATAAATAAAAGTAGTAGTAATAATTTATTAAATATTTTTGAAATTTAAATTTAAATTGGTTAAATAAAACATGTATTTTTATAATTTTTTTCTAAAATAAATATGATATTTGTATCTCAATAGACATCATTTTTTGTACTATCAAAACATATCATAAATTTCTGTTTATTTTATAAAAGTAGTAGTAATAATTTATTAAATATTTTTGTAATTTAAATTGATTATCTGAAAGTGAATTTAAATCAGATTCTGAACTTAGCATAATTTTGTGCTTTATGGGTAAGAATCCAAACTGTTTATAACAAAAAACTGTTTATAGGTTCGTATCTAATCTATAGATACTTTTAAACTTTTCTTAATCATATTATGGATTTGAAAGTAATTCGTTTGTGATATTGCACTGCCTTAAAGGCTCGTCAATGCTCGTGGACTCCATTAACGCTCTTTCTTTTATTGCTATTGTTATAACTATTGTTATAATAATAATAAAATTTACGTAATTACTAATATATATAATAGCTAACTGCACACATATATGATATTGTCAATTCTCAAATTTTCAATAATCCTTATGACTTAGAAAATTTCTTATCATGATTTATGTTCCCATTAAAATTGAGATTGATCTTATATCCATAAACTTTATGCTTACCATTTTATGAATTATGATGTTAAGCTGTTTGATTACTATGATCTAGATTTTTTTTGTTAAACTGACATCATATAAGAATTTCGTAAATTATATTGAGTTGGCAATTCCTTTTTATTGATTCATCTTAATTTAGATATTGTAATTGAGAGTCTTATAAAGGCAACTACTTTGACCATTACATAGAAATTGAATCATAAAAGCTTAACTTAGAACACTGAACAATTATTTAATTATCCAAGTGTACTATCATAATATTCGTTTTCTTATATATTTTATACCTAAAATACATAAAATTATGCATTTATAATATTATTTATTTCTAAAGTCTTATAGCTATTAGGACTTTTAAATTGCGTATTAATTAAGAAAATTCATAATCATAAATCGTGATTAATTAGTTATTTAAACTTGTGAATTTTCTGGGCATTGCAAAAAATTTTAAGTCTTAAACCGAGTTCTTACAGAAATTTATATTTATAAATTCTAAACTTGTACTTTCTCATATACTTAATAATGTGATTATGAAAAAGTCCTTAATTAATCACACTTTTAAATTTTTTGATTTTTCTGACATTACAATATATGTGTGTGTGCTCAGCACATGCAACTGGCAATTGTGTTTTTCCTTGAGTGAGATGGAATAAAAGACTTTGTCTCCTTCGTCTTTTGTGTATATTTTTATTATTTCAACTATTTTTTCTTATTATACTTCTTCATTGTTATGTTGCTTCGCCCATGTTATAATAACTTTTTTCAATTGTGTTCCTATATATCTTTTTATCACTTCCTCCTCTTAAAAGATGGGTTTTTCTAATTGTCTCACTATAATAATTTTCTACTAAAACATGTCTTTTTTTAAATGTAATTTTTACACCATCCCTTCAACTATTATTTTCTAACAAGTGTTGTTGGGGTAATTTTAAAATGTTTCTTTCTCCTTGCTTTATTGTTATTAACGTATTTTATTTCGTAAGTGTATGTGCTTAGTTTTTTTCTTTTTTCTTTTTTTTTTTCTAGTTTTGTCAAGAGATCTCTACAATGTAATCCCTTTTAATGTGTTCTTTTTAAATATTTTCTTCCTTTATGTTTTTATTGAAATATATTTTTTCTATGCATGCCTCAATTTAAGTATTAGTTGCAATTAGATAATAACTAACTAAAAAATTTTACTGTTAAAAAATTAAAAAGTAACAATATGGTAAATAAAACTTGACATGTGGATATAACCTATAAAATTTTTCCCCACGTGCTATCTAACTAGTAATAAAGGTAAAGTGGCCAAAGGGACAAATTTCTTTACTTATTTAGATAAATCAGTTGAAACACGTGCTTCGCGCGTGAGTATCGGATATGTTATTTTTAATATGATTTCTTTTAATTTATAGTTTATTGTAGTATATATGAAAAAGAAATTATCACTCGAATAAAAGAAATTAGAATAATATATATTTTGATGGTACACGTTTGAAAATAAAAAACGCAATAATCATTTGAGAAATAAAGTGAGAAGGAACAAAAAACAAACAAACAAATAAACAGAACGCTAAAAGCAAGAAAATCCTGGGAAAAAACAAGGGCCAATGTAATTATACCCTTAATAATTAAGATCTGAAAGTAGACAAAATATTAGAGGAAGTAACCAAAAAGAAGTAAAAAAATAGGAATAGAAAAAAAGGGACCCATAAATGTAAACAAAAAAGGAAGACTCAAAAAAATAAAGTGAAAACATAACGAAACAAAGAGGGTTATGTTTTTTTGGTACATGTATTTAATTTTTTCTGCATGTTTGATGAATAATGCCTAGTGGTCAAATATTCCTAACCGGAACTATAGACATAGAATTACCGTCATATTATGCTACAAAAGATTGTATGAAACACATGCACACGTTTAAAGGTAGAAAGAGAAAAAAAAAAAGCAAAAAAAAGAGAGAAATAAGTACAAAATTTTTCAGAGTATATACAAGCAGTTGAGTTTCGACATTTGAGTATTCAAACAGTTAAGGAAAACATTATGTGACACCCGTTATTCTTCTAATGGGTATTGAGGTAATTAAATTAATTTTTAATGTATAAAAAAAATTGCTTCATTTAAATTTATTTTATAATATTTATTTTTATCTATTTTTAAATTTTCTAAAATTCTCCTATATTTATTTAGTATGATTACTAAAAAGCCTTAGAACTTCTAATAAATCTCAAAAATGTCATATTGGCATTATGTGTGTTAAAGTCTTTAGATGAGACATAAGGATATCTTTTCCAACTACTCTTGACCCTCATTTTCTTTATTTCCTCCGTGACATGCTTCAACATGTCTCCTCTATAATTGTTTCTATCACTTCTTTTCAAAGACTTCATCTTTTCTTCCTTTTTCTTCCACGGTTCCCACACTCTTCTTCTCATTTCTTTGCTGAAGCAAAATACTTAGAGAACTTCTTCAAGGCAGCCATAAAAATCAGCCACCATCACCTCCATTTGAGCAAGAATTTCAGTCATACCGAAGTAAAGGAACCTGTTTTGAAGCCATTTCAAGCTTCTAACTAACCATAATCCGAGGTTAGAATCTTATGAACAAATTTAGTCTTTCATTTATAAATTTTCTTTTATACTAAAGGATTATTCAAATTTGCGTTCTTAAACCTAAGTATATGTTTGTTGCTATTTTGGAGCATATGTATGAAGTCTAAGTGTATATGCCCTAGACAGAAAATTTATATTGTTAAACTTTATAATACCTCTATGGGCAGTGGTTATTTCTTGAAATTCTAAGATTAAATTAAAATAAATTTTATGAATGTAGTTGTATGTTGTGCTTTAGTTTTAATTGTCCTTATGCACGCCTTAGGATCAAGGGAGTATGGAGCTAACGTTAATTGATTCCAGGATTAAGAGACTGTTGATAAGCTTAAAAGGTAGGGATTCTATTACTCATCTTTTGTGAGGTTTTTATAGAATTAAAATTGATTGTTTTGCTGCAATATATATATCTATGTTGAACTGATATTATATGTGTATCACATATGAAACTATGACATGGACTCGTCTTGTATTGTACGGCGAGGAACATAATGAATTGACACATGTTATAAATTGAGAAGCATGGTTAGGAAAACTAACTCTATTGATAATGATTCAATATAGAGAAATTGTGAGACATGAAGAGGGCGACGGTTACGTCCTTGGGCATGAATACCCTAAAAGGTAAAATAGGGGGAAGGCGATGACGCTTCCTTGGGTTGAAAGTCCCAGAACACACTGTACAGGAATCGATTTGGTGAGGACTCGGGGCTTGATGTCCCCTCACCGGAACACCCTTGGAATGTTTATAGGGTGATCAAGTGCGCCCATTTGGGTTTCGATGAGTTGAGTGATACTCAATTTAACATGGATACCTAGGAACAATGATGATTGGTAATATTTGTATAAATGTGTAATTATGACACTTGGTAATGATTAACTACGGTATCCATAAGATGTGATCATAATAAACCTCATAATCTGGAATATGATGTAACCTACTAACCATGCAGATTTTAATGTGGTAATGATAAAAACCTAAAGGTGAGTAATGGCTTTCTCTACTGAGCATAGTGTTGCTCATACCCTTATGTTTATATCTTTTCAGGACTCACTAAGTGTGAGGTGGCTACGAGAAATATAGTTGAGGAAGTGATGTAGCTATATTACATTGGGACTGCTTCAATTGTTGAGAATGTTCTTCATGATAATGTAAGCATCAATTGTTACTTTCTGTGACTGTATTACAATGTGTTGAGGGTTAAAATGATGATGACAACAGTTTAAATTATTAAATTTAAGGTGCTACATTAAAACTGTGGTTTATTTATCCTTTATATTTTTAATTTTGAGTTGAGAGTTTTCATTTAAGTCCCGGGCAAATTTTATTTTTAAGGTTTTACTTTTATTATTTATTTTTATTTTATCTCATTAAAAACTGTTAACCCCCATATAGGGGCGTTACAGAATTTTTGGTATCAGAGCCTAGGTTCGGTTAACCTAGGGAGTGTAGCACCACTTTAAAAAAATATATTTTTGAGATGGTTTTGAAGCTGAATTTTCATTGTCATCATCAAAATGAACCTTCACATTGATTTATACAGTCTAGAAGGATGTAACATGGAAAGGCCATAGAATGAAAATATCAATAGTTATATGAGTACAATAATTATATAGAAGGAAAGTATTAATAGTTATAAGGGAATGATAATTATATGGAATGAGTTTATAAGTAGAATGCTTATGAGAGATTCGTATAATATTTGGATCTATAAGCATATTTAATTCGTATAAACGATGAGAAATTCGTATAGATACGAGGATTTAAGAGCCTTTTGTCTCGTGAAAAACAATAAGAAATATAAGGCTTGATTTATTGATTTTAAAGTTTGACATAGATATGCCAAATTTTTCGTAATTGCTTCAAACCTAAGTAATGATTATGTGTGGATTCGATGGAGCACATAAGTGTCAATGTCTTTTCTTAAAAGTTCTATATATTCGAGGAATATGATATAAGTTGGGAATCATGGTATTGAATCTTGAGAGAGATAAATGTTAGACTTTTGGTCTGTTGAGACTGTGTAAAGTCTAGAATGCATGAATCTCAAAATTGGAATATTTCGTTACGTACATTGTATTTAAGTGTATCAGTGAATCTTTTGGTTACCTAAGATTTTGTTATATGAGGAAATTCGATATTGTATAAGTAGAATTGTGGGGATTGTAGATGTTCTTAAGTAGTAACATCTAGTGTCTTTGTTCATTGATATGGTCTACGTTGAAAGACGTAAATCGTATTGATTTCAAGGTTAGTTGCATTCTAAACCCTTGGTAGTAATGATGATGAATCCATTGATAGATGTTAAGTATTATGAATAACATATGGGTGTATGCATTGTTCAATAAGGTTTTGATTAAAACAAAATTAATTGAGTTGCTTGAAGATTATGTTGTTATGAAATGATTTTAAATACCATTCAGGAAGATCCTTGTTGTCGTTAAATTAGATTTGTTGTTTATAGTCAACTTTATCTATAGTGGACTTTGAATTGGATTTAAGATTTATACAAATTGGTTTTCAATTTTATGTTTGTTATTTAACTCGTTCTAAATGTGTTAAGGCCCGAAACAACCTGACCATTTTCAACTTAGAACATTTGGGCCTAGTTCAAATCCTAAATCAGTTTGATTCACACTGTCTCTCCCACGTGGTTTCTATACGTGTCATATACAGTGGTTTAATCATTGTTTACATATACGTTTACTGTGCATAGGAGCTTATTTCTCCGAGTTCACTTTTTCTCTCTTAATTTGTTATTTTCTCTCTAAATCGCAAATCCTCTTCTTTTTCATTAGAAATTCTTCTTTTTCTCTAAAAGAAGAAGGAATTCTAGGATTCTGCAATTTACTATCTTAATTTTTCCTTTCTATTTACTCTTCTTTCATCTCATCATGGACCCAAAGTACCAACACCTGAGAAAGTATTTCCCATCACTCTCCCAAAAGATTCTCAGAAAGAAATACAAGGCTAGAATTACTCGGTTGTGGATTCTTATGCGTTTTGGTATCCCTTGTGATGTGAGAATGTTGATAGAGGGGAAAATCCGTCCGAGTGACTTTAGTCAAGATGTCGGTTTACCAGGAACGGGTACCAGTCGTAGTGCAATGAAAAGAAGAGCTCGTGCCATCGTGGTCACTTGTAACAAATGTGGAAGACAAAATTGTAACGGTAAATGTACTTCACCTGGTTATATGTCTACGAATAGAGAGGATAAAATAAGGTTTTGTAGGGATGGACTTTCAAAGGAGAACTTGGATAGCATCCATCCTCCTCTCCACGGTCACCCTAGTGGATATGTTCAAGGAGCTATTTTTAAACTCTGGCCTAAATTTTATACAGAAAGACAACGCCTCAGGAATATGGTATTTCTAGATCCTGTTTGCCAAGCCATAAGAAAACTGGATGGGGAATAAGTCATCGCTCTATAAAGGTTATTTAGTCTTTACTTATTTGAAGCAGTTTTAGCTGATGTTCAACAGTTTGTGTTTTGCTTTTACTCAGAATATTTGCTTTTGTGTTTGAAATAATTGTGATTATTAGATTGATACAGTAAATGTTAATATCTTATTTAATTTATGATTTTCTTAAATATATATAAAATAAAATATATTATCTTATCAGACACGTTACATACGGTACAGTAATATGTTTGAATTTTGAAAAGCTTATCCAGATATTTCAAGATTTGTGTCTCAAATTTCAAAAGTTCTACAGTATTTGTCGTTTATATTAAATTTCTAGACTTGGTGTATATTTGTCAAAAAGTCTACAGTTGTGTCATGAGGGTCTTCTGTCAAATTGTTCTCAATTGTCAAAAGTTATACAATTAGAGTCTAATCTTTTTCAAAAAGTGAATCAGATTTTCTGTAAACTATCAATCACCTTATCTTACTTTCTTATCCGCACAAGATTTTGTTTAAATCTTTGGATTACCTTTTCATTACCTACTCGTCTATCTCTTTAGCCCTTTTTGTATATTTCTCATCTTTAAAAACTCATGTAGAACCCGAAGTCTAAGTGGAGCAGACATTAAGCAACCACTTCTATAAACCAAATATGTCTACCTCCCAGTCCACGAAGAAAATAAAGAATGTCTGTGTCTTTTGTGGTTCCAGCCTTGGAAAAGATAAAGCTTATTTAGAAGCTGCAAATCACTTAGGGCAAGTCCTAGCACACAAGAAGATTAACATAATCTATGGGGGTGGTAGTATAAAAATGATGGTAAATATGGCACTAGCAGCTAGGTCTAGCGACGCTACTGATGTAAGAATTTGGCCTCATATTCCAGTTGAAGGAAACCTTTGTAAGGAAGCCATAGGTAAGGGAGAAGGAGTCAGGAGTATCCCTAAAAATTTTAAAGACATAATCTATAATTCTGATGCTTTTATAGCATTACCTGGTGGTCTAGGTACTCTTGAGGAAATATTTATAGTTGCTTGTGGGCAATTGTTGGGCTTTTATTCCAAACCTTTGGGTCTGCTGAACGTAAAGGGTTTTTATGACGGTCTTTTGAAATTTCTAGATTACGCTGTGGAAGAAAACATCACTACAGAATCGGAGAGACAAATCTTTGTCACTGCTTCAACAGCTGAGGAATTGATAGATAAAATGCAAATCATACATCCAGAATCCGACACTGCAACATCCAAGCTTGAATGGGAAAGGGAAAGCCGGGAGCGGCCAATTGATTTGAATCTCCATCTGTAATCTTTTTGTTTTATCTTTGGCATGTAGGCATGTGTGTCCGTATTTCGTGTGTTACGAATAACCGTTTGCCTTGTATTCTGTGTTTTTTTGTGGTACGTCGTTGTTAAATCTTTTAGATTCATTGAGCCTAATGCCGGGATGGCTGGATACGGAGTACTTGATGCTCTCGAAACGCATCCTTCTTAAGGTCCGATCTTTTGTTTATCGATGTTTTTGTATCCTCTAAGCATGCATGATATGGATAGCTGGTATACGGAGTGCCTTGTACTCTCGAAACGTATCCGTATCATGTTTGTAATGTGTAATATTCTGTTAATATTATGTGGAAGTACCAGAGTCAGTTATGGGGATATTCCATATGAAATATGAGTATATTATTTGGGTTGAATGTTTGTGTCATGAGGATAGCTGTTTAATGAAAAATATGTCGGGTTTGTCTGCAACTCTGAGATTCCGTTTAATATCTCTATGAATAAGTTTAATGTATGGTTTTGAATATAAGTGTTTGTGATATATGTTTTATGATTATGTTTTAGTTTATTAGTTGAGGTATGAAATCAAATATATTTGACTTTTCCTTACTCAAAAAGGAAAAGGAACCTAAAGATGAAGTATATAAAATTTCTCTGGCAATCTCCTTAAATGTGATTGTAAATCACAGTCCATGGACAATGAAGGACTGGAATCATGATATGGTCAATATGTAGGCCTGATCAGATTCTTAGACTATTATACGGTGTTATAAGTTGAAACTTGTCAGAAATACTCTCATTGAGGGATTTAGGAGTAAGATTTATTATGCAAGTAAATAAGTGGAGATACGATAACTTAAATTTGGAGGACAAACAACATTAACGGTTTAGACTCAGAATTGGAATCATAGTGGAATCATAATTTTTACTAGTATTGCTAGAATTGAAATTTCGAGGACGAAATTTCTTTAAGGGGGGTAGAGCTGTGACACCCGTTATTCTTCTAATGGGTATTGAGGTAATTAAATTAATTTTTAATGTATAAAAAAAATTGCTTCATTTAAATTTATTTTATAATATTTATTTTTATCTATTTTTAAATTTTCTAAAATTCTCCTATATTTATTTAGTATGATTACTAAAAAGCCTTAGAACTTCTAATAAATCTCAAAAATGTCATATTGGCATTATGTGTGTTAAAGTCTTTAGATGAGACATAAGGATATCTTTTCCAACTACTCTTGACCCTCATTTTCTTTATTTCCTCCGTGACATGCTTCAACATGTCTCCTCTATAATTGTTTCTATCACTTCTTTTCAAAGACTTCATCTTTTCTTCCTTTTTCTTCCACGGTTCCCACACTCTTCTTCTCATTTCTTTGCTGAAGCAAAATACTTAGAGAACTTCTTCAAGGCAGCCATAAAAATCAGCCACCATCACCTCCATTTGAGCAAGAATTTCAGTCATACCGAAGTAAAGGAACCTGTTTTGAAGCCATTTCAAGCTTCTAACTAACCATAATCCGAGGTTAGAATCTTATGAACAAATTTAGTCTTTCATTTATAAATTTTCTTTTATACTAAAGGATTATTCAAATTTGCGTTCTTAAACCTAAGTATATGTTTGTTGCTATTTTGGAGCATATGTATGAAGTCTAAGTGTATATGCCCTAGACAGAAAATTTATATTGTTAAACTTTATAATACCTCTATGGGCAGTGGTTATTTCTTGAAATTCTAAGATTAAATTAAAATAAATTTTATGAATGTAGTTGTATGTTGTGCTTTAGTTTTAATTGTCCTTATGCACGCCTTAGGATCAAGGGAGTATGGAGCTAACGTTAATTGATTCCAGGATTAAGAGACTGTTGATAAGCTTAAAAGGTAGGGATTCTATTACTCATCTTTTGTGAGGTTTTTATAGAATTAAAATTGATTGTTTTGCTGCAATATATATATATCTATGTTGAACTGATATTATATGTGTATCACATATGAAACTATGACATGGACTCGTCTTGTATTGTACGGCGAGGAACATAATGAATTGACACATGTTATAAATTGAGAAGCATGGTTAGGAAAACTAACTCTATTGATAATGATTCAATATAGAGAAATTGTGAGACATGAAGAGGGCGACGGTTACGTCCTTGGGCATGAATACCCTAAAAGGTAAAATAGGGGGAAGGCGATGACGCTTCCTTGGGTTGAAAGTCCCAGAACACACTGTACAGGAATCGATTTGGTGAGGACTCGGGGCTTGATGTCCCCTCACCGGAACACCCTTGGAATGTTTATAGGGTGATCAAGTGCGCCCATTTGGGTTTCGATGAGTTGAGTGATACTCAATTTAACATGGATACCTAGGAACAATGATGATTGGTAATATTTGTATAAATGTGTAATTATGACACTTGGTAATGATTAACTACGGTATCCATAAGATGTGATCATAATAAACCTCATAATCTGGAATATGATGTAACCTACTAACCATGCAGATTTTAATGTGGTAATGATAAAAACCTAAAGGTGAGTAATGGCTTTCTCTACTGAGCATAGTGTTGCTCATACCCTTATGTTTATATCTTTTCAGGACTCACTAAGTGTGAGGTGGCTACGAGAAATATAGTTGAGGAAGTGATGTAGCTATATTACATTGGGACTGCTTCAATTGTTGAGAATGTTCTTCATGATAATGTAAGCATCAATTGTTACTTTCTGTGACTGTATTACAATGTGTTGAGGGTTAAAATGATGATGACAACAGTTTAAATTATTAAATTTAAGGTGCTACATTAAAACTGTGGTTTATTTATCCTTTATATTTTTAATTTTGAGTTGAGAGTTTTCATTTAAGTCCCGGGCAAATTTTATTTTTAAGGTTTTACTTTTATTATTTATTTTTATTTTATCTCATTAAAAACTGTTAACCCCCATATAGGGGCGTTACACATTATTACGCCAAAAAAAATAAAAAATTATTTAAATGCATGTTAAAGAATAAATGAAGTTCAAAAGAAACAAAACATGTCAAGAAGAACAAAGATGACAGGAAAATAGAAGATTGACTTGAAAATTCGCGTAAGGGTGAAAGGAAATTCAAAAAAATAATAATAATAAAGATGCAAGGGGAAGAATGACACGTGAGGTGAAAGAAGCATTAAATATGATAGTCTTTTAGTAAAGTTAGGTATTGTTTTCAAAAATTTTTTGAAATATTTTTACTTAATTTTTCAAACAAAAATTTTAAAAACACTTTCAACATAATTCCTAAAATTTCTTATTTTTCAAAACAAAACTAGTTTTACCTATTTTGAAATAATACTAAACAAACCCAAAAGAATTAAGAAAAACAGTAATCATTACCTTAAAAACTCAATTACCTAAAAAACTCAATCACTTAAAAAATAGTTTAAAAAGTGTCCTAAAACCGCTTTTAATCTCCGCATAAAAATGTCTAGGGTGTTTGCAAAGTGTGTTTAAAACTATGGTCGAAGTTTATTTTAGTTCAAAACACTATAAAATGTGAGAGTTTTATACTATAACAACTTTTTATTTTTTACTATAATATGTAAGAGCTTTATACTATTTAATAGTTGAAATCTTGGTGCAAACCAATGCTTTCAAATATCCTAAAATGAAACACCCATAAGAAACACATTCTTCAAACACCATAGGCGAAACGCCAACAAGAAATGCATTCTTCCTTTTAATTGTGTAAGATAAATATTAAATATATCCCCTTATGAGGCTAGCCAAGTGGTCGGGTTTCAAATTCTGAAAGTTCCTTAAAAGCTTTGATTTTAATCACTTTTTCTCGGACAAATTATGCTAATCAACATTAAACACCGTGTAGGACATGTGTTAATGGTGCCCATCAAACTCATGATTTACCTTTTTGTCTATTGTTTTAGACTTTGAAATTATACTAGGCGAGCTTAAAAACAATTTTTGTTCTTTTTCTTTTTTTCCTTCAATATTAAGACAAGCTTTTAGTTTTGTCCTTGCCAAGTATAAAATTGTGAAACCAAACAATAAACGCAGTCTAATAAAAAGCAGAAGGGGTATTTATTTTACTACCATCTATTTTAGATTAATTAAAAAGTTATACCTTTTTGTTTTTATGTCATGGAATGTAATTTATATATTATCTAAGGCATAGTTGATTTTGACATTTAAAATAACCAGCTTATCTAAAAGTAAAAGAAAAAAATTAAAAGTTTCAACAAATAAGAAGACAATAAAAACAAAGACACACAATACACCCATTTTGAGGGTATTTTATACATTTTTGAAGTAAAAATAAATATTCGTATAAAGTTTTTTTTTTAAGATTTTAGAGTTGTCTAATTTTTTAACTTGATGGTTTTTGGGCAATTTTTAGGTCAAAATTAAAGATTGATCAGAAAAAGATATAAATTTATATATAATTCTAATTTGAAGGCATACATTCGATGAAATAAAAAATCAAAAGTATAGTGTTTAAATAAATCTAAAATACAAGGTATAAGAAAGTAAATAACCCAAAGTAGAAATTTAGAGTACATTTGACAACATAGTTTAAACAAATTTACAGTAACATGTAAGCGTTTTACACTATAGTCTATTTTTAGTTTACATTGTTGAATGAAAGAGCTTTACATTGTAGTTGTTAAAACTATTGTGTTGTTTAGAAACCTAGTTTCAACCATCGTTCTAACTAAGAAATAGTGTAAATGTGACACCTAAGCATTTTTAGTATATTAAAAATACAATAAGTTAAGGATTATGTTAAGACAAAAATATAGTTTAAGAGAAATATTATATAATAATATGAAAAATTATACAGTATTAGAATAATACAATGTAATAAAAGTACACTAATAAAGTTATGTAGTATAGAAAATTACACTGTAAAAGTAATACAATGTAGGAATTAGACTGTTTGAGGTTAAGCAGTATAGAAATTAGACTATTTAAAGTTAAAACAGTATAAGAATAATACTGTTTGGAGGACATGAATGAGTAAGAAATGTTGTGTAATCTCATAACAGTAAAGAAAATATACTAATAGTATAAGAATAACATTATTAGTATAAATTTAGACTGTATAAAGTTAAGTAGTGTATGAATTTCATTATGTGGTAAATATAAATAAGTATAGGAGGTTGTGAGACCTCATGAATTGTATAAAAAAGAATACCGATAGTATAAGAAAAATACTGTCAGTATAAGTTTAAACTATGTAAAGATGTGAAACCCACCTAAGTGCCACCTTTAATGTGGAAATTTTACCACCACACCTTTGAAGTGGCCAAATCAAGTTTTGCCAAGTTGCCCCAACTTTTAATCATCAAATGACGCTTAGTGGTGACTAAGCATACAAAGTCATCAAATTTGGTAAAAATATCAAGTTGTAGTCATCACTTGGTTCATGTTATAAGAACAAAATAAAAAAAAAAAGAACCAAAAATGGTTTCTTCCTCCAAAAATTGCCCTTCCCTAAGGAATTCTCTCTCAAATTTTTGATGAATTTCAAGCCTCCAAATCATGTTTACAGCAAGTTCAAAGGTTTTGATTTAAGTTTTGGCACTTTTAGAGGTAAAAAATCCAAACTTTCTTCAATGGATTTTGGTGATTTTCTTCAAGTTTTGGATAAGTTTTGATGGGTTTTGCCATGGTTTTTATGAAGAAGGCATAATAAGGTTTTGAGTTTAGTAAAGGAGAATCAAAAAGCTTGGTGAAGTTTAGGTAAAACTC
Source organism: Artocarpus heterophyllus (assembly GCA_025403435.1). Classification (NCBI taxonomy): domain Eukaryota; kingdom Viridiplantae; phylum Streptophyta; class Magnoliopsida; order Rosales; family Moraceae; genus Artocarpus; species Artocarpus heterophyllus. The sequence continues at coordinate 5,889,669 of CM046345.1, forward strand.
TAACCTTTATACTTGAAAGTTTACGTTTTATTATGCATATCAAGTGTTTGATGTATGATATGAGCTATGGCATGTAAAATAGACATTATGATATGATTGTTTTATGTTTGATATTGATGATGATGATGAGAATAGAAAGAAAGAAAGTAAGGATTTTGTGGTTAAAAAAATAGAAAATTGTTAAACTTTGTAAAGTTTAACTAGTTTTAAATGAATGGGATTTTGAGGGCCTTAGAGGCCAATTTATTTTCCAAACATGGTATGAATCTGCCAAAACAGTGAGGGAAACAACTTTTGTGAACAAAATTTTACAAAATTCCAAAAGGACTAAATTGTAAAATTTTGTAAAAATTTGACAGATTTAAAAATCAGCCAAAAATCCACTGTAATGTTAGAATTTTAGGAAAGTTAAAACATAAAAGTTGTAGAACTCATCAAAACTATTAAGGCAACGCATACGGATTGTCAAAATCCTGTATGGTTGATAAGTTATGAATTTTACGAAATTTTGAGCACAAAATTTCATGAAATCAAAACTTTATGAAATGTTTAGAATTTAACCAAGGAGCTTTTATAAGTTTTGTTCCTTGTAAAAAACTAAACATTTTGGTATAAAGTGGTCATTTTTGGCTCTACGGGCAAAAATGTAAAGATTTTTATGTTTCAGACCAAAAAATAAAATCATGTGAAAACTAGGTTTTCATCAGGGAATATTGGATTCTGCACTACTGTAAGCAGTGAGTAATCATAGATGCTAAGTTTTAAAGGATTTAAAGCTTAGTCACATAAAGAAAAGAAACAAACACTAAGGGCAAAAACGAAAGATTTTCAAGTTATGGGTCGAAACTATAAAGAAATGAAAGTTATGTTTTAAAATGGGTTTCAAAAGTTTTTTAAGACCCATCAATGATAAAATGGTTATTTTATGAAAAATAGTCAAAATGGACCTGAAATACCCGATGTTGAAAAACACTCCTTAGTGGGAATTTTTTCATAACATGTAAAAAATGAGAGGAAAAGCTAAGCAAAAATTTTAACAAGTTACAAAATTAACAAAAAACCAATTAAGAGTAAAATCATCATTTTTAAGAAAACTGCTAAAATAGAGTTAAACACTTCGAATTAGCAAAACGCTCTTAAACGAAAAATGTTCCGTAATACGTTAAGTAATGAAACTGTTACATGAGAATAAAAATTTAATAAGGATGTTTAAGTAAAAGAAAGATAACCTGGTGGGTTACAAGATTAAGGGAAAAGTAACCCAAGGGGTTACAAAATTAAGTAAATGAAAAAGTAACTTGGTGGGTTACAAAGTTAAGAGAAAGGTAAACCAATAATTTATAAAGTTAACTAAAGATAAAAGAAAGGTAACCTTGGTGGGTTACAAAGCAAAGTAAAAGAAAGTAAACCAATAATATACAAGTTATGTAAAAATGAATAATAGACAGGTAAGTTTCAAACCCCACATATAGCATAAAGTAAATAATTTTTAGATGCTTATATATATGTTTGCAAATGTGTTTGTAATTATTACACAAGTTGCTTTTTTTTAAAGCATGTTTTCACTAATATACATAAATTTTTAGAGATTAAGTAAAAGTTTGCAATGTATTTGCAATATTTATGTTTAAAGTATGTTTGTATTTTGTCAATGTATAATGTTTTACGGTTTAAGTTTTAAGTTTTATGTTGCATTTGTTATGCAATAAGTTACAGAGATCAAGTCATGGCTTGCGTTATGATTGCATTTGATTTGCTTAATACTTATATGCTAAAGATATAGCATTTGATATGCTCACTAAAGTTAAAAATAAGGTAAAATAAAGATAAAAAAAGTGTCGTACTAGTCTCCTTGATATAAGGTACACAAGCAAAGTTAAAACTATGACCTCCTTGATATGAGGTACTCAAAGTAAAGTTAAAGTTATGACCTCAGTGTTCGATGGTCTCAAGTCTTCCACTAGGAAAGCATCATATTTATGATATGATGGTTAATGATGTTAGTATGAACACCAAAGTTTATAAGAAAAGGAAAGTTAAGGAACAAATATAAGAAGTTAAAGTAAGAAATGAATGTTCATAAGATGCTCATAATTAAAAGTTTATAATTGAGCATAAATGAAATCATGGATTTTGATTTTGCCTGTATTCCTTGTTATGAAATGTTTATGTGTTATGAAAAATATTTTGAGAAATGTTTTACGTTAAATATGTATGAAAAACATTTTCATGTTTACAAGAAAAAGGTTTATGAAGGATGTTTTAACAGAAAATGTTTAAGAAATGTTTTATGAAAAACATTTTTGAAAAACATTTTAAGAGAAAGGTTTTTATAAGAAAAATTTATAAACTGTGTTTTAATGATTTGTGAGATTACCTTTGAACTCATTGAGCGAAAGCTCATTAAAAGTTCTTTCATGCAGTAGGTAGTTCTATGGGTGACCAGTAGGACTTGTTTGAAAAGCTCGGTACTATGGAGGACAGATGCGAAGAATTAAGTATGGATACCACTACAGTATGTTTTCGCTACTCAAAGAAAATGTTTTTTCACTATTGTATATAGTGTTTTCAAAGTTTTAAGAAAATTAAAGTTTAAAAAATGTTTTCAAAGTTTTAAGATATATTTTACGATATGTTTTATATAATTATAAAGTTAAGTTTTAAGAAATGATGTTTAAGAAAGTTACGTGACTACCCGAAAAGATGGGTCGTCACAGTAAATCTCTCAGTATCTATAGTAAATTGCTACAACGTAAAGCTCTCACATACTACAATTCTTAAACTTATAACTTAAATTTCCAGCTAAAGGGAGTGTTTGGTAATAGTTAGAACTTAAATATTGTAGCATATAAGAGCTTGACATTGTAATAAACTTTTGTTTTACACCGGAGCATGTGAGAGTTTTGTAATAATTAAAATTCATTAGTTCCAATTAGGTTTTCTAAATGAAGGAAAAGTTCTAAACGACCTACATATAGTTAAAGTCCATTTAGTAAATGGATTCGAATCGTGTTGATTTGGATTATTTTAATTTGAGTTATGTGATTTGAATTACTGTCTGAATTCATGTTTGGATGTGTATTTAAAATATTAATTTGAGGAGGGAATAAAATTAAAATTTGTATCTAGAAAATAACGTTCATGATATTAAAAAATATACAACATGGATCTTAATTAATCCCTTTATTCATTAAAAACTAAGAAAGAAGAATCGTCTTAATTAGATATCAAATAAAAAATAATTTTTTTACCACAAATACAAGAGAAAATATAAGATTTTATTATAGCAAACTGATTAAAGTCTAAAAAGTTTAAAAAGAGAATAAAACTCTAAAGACTTAGATTTAAAAAATTTATTTTATTTAAATTTTTTTAAAAATAAATATATATCTCAAAGATTTTTTAAACTCAAAATTTAAAAAGTGAACAAAATATGTTAAAAACGGGCCCTTAAAACCATCCGTACAAGTTAAAGAGAAGTTTTTCTCATTTTGTCAGGGTCGATATTTTTTTCCTTCCTATTCAAGCATTACGCGCTTCGCAGGCAAAAAAAAAAAAAAAAAAAAAAAAAAAAAAAAGAGAAACAGAAGGAAAAGGAAAAAAGGAAAAGACTGAAGAAAAAAAGTCAGATTAACGAAGAAAGCTTTCTTAAGGGGCAAATTTCGTAATTTTCTCCAGCTTTTCCTTTCTAGCCGGTAGCCTCTTTTTTTGGCGACCGCCGCGTTTATCCGACTCGTACTCCTTATATCTTTCTCTTGACGGTGTCTCATTTCGCCTTTCATTTGAACCAAAAAACCAAAAAAAAAAAAGGGAAAAAGAAAAAAGAAAAAGCTTTTCCATTTTCTTTGTCCGGAAGAATCGTCCGCCGATTCGACTCACCCGCTTCCGAGTCGGCTCGTTGCACTCGGAGCTTGTTGCCATTTCCGAATTCGCAGATCGTAGATACAGCTTAGCTAGGGTTTTGAAATTTTGGAGCCGGTTTCAGTTCCCCTCTAGCCATGGCTAGGGTTTACGACAATTGGGAGAAACTTGTCCGAGCGACGCTGAAGCGAGAGCAGCTCAGAGCCACCGGACAAGGCCACGGGAGGACTCCCAGCGGCATCGCCGGCGCGGTTCCACCGTCGCTTGGGAAGACGACTAACATTGAGGCGATCTTACAAGCCGCCGATGAGATTCAGTCCGAGAATCCCACCATCGCTAGGATTCGTAAGCATACTCTTGGTTTTTCGCTTTCCATTTTTGTTTTTTCCAAATTTGGAGAATTTAACTTTCGTGATCCTCACTTCTCAGCTCTAATTTTACTGGAAATTTCTATATTGTTTGATTTGTTAAGTACTTTTAAGGAAATTAGTTTTTAGTACTGTAATGTTATGTAATTTTAGCTTTTGGAGCTCTTGGTTTGCTCATGGCGTATGATGTTGAGTTTTTCTCAACTTCAACTTGATATTTCTGAAGATTATTAGGCAAGTGTCTTCAAGTGTTTTCGTTAATGGCGTGGTCTAATTACATATTATAAGCAAACTGTATGGTTTCAACCTCAGTGTGCGAGCAGGCATATAAAATGGCACAAGATTTGGACCCAAACAGCGATGGTAGAGGTGTTCTTCAGTTCAAGACTGGTTTAATGTCTGTTATTAAGGTATTATTTAAGTCCTCATTCTTGATTTGTTCATATAGGGACAAAAAATTTTAGTTAATGCTTTGCACAATTGGATTAGTAAGGAGTTTACTTTCATTGGCAGCAAAAACTTGCTAAAAGGGATGGGGGCACGATAGACCGTAATTATGATATTGAGCACCTTTGGGAATTTTATCAACGCTACAAGAGACGGCATAGAGTGGACGACATGCAAAGAGAGGAACAAAGATGGCGAGAGTCTGGAACTTTTAGTGCCAACTTTGGAGAGTAGGGCTCCTTTTCAAATAATTTTTATTACCCTAATCATATGCTTAAGAAAACAGGAAGAGCTGTTTTTTATGTTTTGTTTTTATTTACTTTGTTGTCACCACTTAGCATCGTGGAAGATTTTTGCAGCAGCTTTTGTTAAGCATTGATAGGTTCTTCTATTCCTGTCTAACGTATACCTTTATGCCTGATGGTGTTGTATTTGTAACTTTTACTGCTTTCTATTTTCTATTTTCTATTCAATATTCATAATTTTTTCATACTTTTAGTTATTTGGGTTTTGGATTGAAAATTTATGTTCAGTTTTTTTCATTAATATTTTTTCCCCTCATTTTTTGCTTCAGGTTGGAACGTAGATCTTTAGAGATGAAAAGAATAGTTGCGATCTTAAAGGCTTTAGTTGAGGTCATGGAGGCCCTTAGCAAAGATGCAGATCCTGAAGGAGTTGGTAGACTTATTAAGGATGAGGTATCTGTCCGATCCTTAAAAAAACCTTAATATTAATATACCGGTTGTTGCTAATACTTTATTCATATTGTTTCCTGTAGAGGAAAGATGTAAGAGGAGTTTGTTTCTATATTGGTGACTAGAAATTTTGATATTATTTTTTTTTATGCATGCCTAGTTATTTTAGAGGATTACCTGTAAGCCATAACAACGACTAGAAAATTGTTCACTCTAATGTGCTACTTCTAAGCGTTGACTTTCTAGTTCTACTTGTAGAGCATCCTATGATATTTCCACAATATCTGAGACTTAAGAAAGAAAATGGTAGAATCTTACTGAAAAACGGTTGACATTGTTGAGGATAAAGTTGACAAGGATAGCCTTTGTTCTTTGGGCTTTCAGTTGCGAAGATTAAAAGCATCTGAAGCAACATTATCTGGGGAGCTCACACCATATAATATTGTACCTCTTGAAGCACCATCACTGACCAATGCCATTGGACTTTTTCCAGAGGTAAGTTGGACCTAAATTATGATTTGATCCTCTGTATTTTATCCATGCGCTTTACCAGTTTTATTTCCTTGGCTATACTGCAATTTCAAATTTTCTGATATCTTGTTTTATTTGATTATACTGTTATAACTTTCATAGGTCTCAAATATCAATCACCTTTTCAAAAAGAAACTTCTTTTGTTCTTCCTGCCATAGGAGTTTTGCACGACTCTGTGAGCAAACTTTTTTAGTAAGTTGTGACATGTATTTTCAATTTGGTAACAGGTGAGAGGTGCAATATCTGCTATTAGATATGCTGAACACTTCCCTAGACTTCCGGCTGATTTTGAGATAACTGGACAACGAGATGCAGACATGTTTGATCTTCTGGAATATGTGTTTGGTTTCCAGGTTTGTATATTTACTTGTAGTTCTCTTTAGTAGACACTATGATTAAATTCAATTTACATGCAAATTTTTTGTATGCATTCTAAATCCTCTTGCTTTCTTTGATTCGTAATTTTGCTTGTGTCACCTTTTTTCCCTGCAACTCATACAGTCTCATGTTATTGGACTTGCTTACTAAACTGTTAGGCAGGAACTAAATTAATGTCACAGACGAAATCTATGCTATAATATTGCATGTATAAGATGCATATAGTAAAGGTGTTGCTTTCTGCATGACTCTGGGTCCACATAAACGTTTCTTGGAACTTGGAAGTTTTGCCTTTGTATGTGCTCCTAGAGATGCTCTAGTTGTTGCTGTTTTGGGTTGGAAGCCACATGGGTAAGCATGAAAATACAATTCTAAATTCTTAGGTGGCCTCAGGTTGTGAGGATGATGGAAAGGGGAGGGTAGGAGGAGAAAGAAGACGGTGCTTTTAGCTTGTTGATATTTATTTAGTTATTTGTTCACTGATAGTTTGTTCCATATTTGAAGTTTTTTTTTTGAAGTAATGATGTCATACTTTTGAAATAGCGCACTGTTTAAACTGGAACACAACCTTGGAGACCTTGTTTACGGCCATCCTAATTATTAACATCCTGGCCACTGAACAAGTGTAGGAACACTGAAGTATCTAATGATATGCGGCAGATATTTATTTTGATAGAACCTTTGTTTTTACTTGTTTGTCTATGTTGCCTCCTATTTTCCTTTAAAAACTCTAATAAAGTGCGTGGCACCTTATTTATATTTGCGCCGGCTTTAACATTGGAGCAAATTTTTATTTTGATACTGGAGTATCTAATGATATGGAGCAAATTTTTATTTTGATATTGAAGCATCTAATGATATGGAGCAAATTTTTATTTTGATAGAACCTTGGTGTTACTTGTTTGTCCTTGTTGCCTCCTGTTTTTTTGTAAAAACTCTGATCAAACGTGATACCATATTTATGCTTGTGCTGGTTCTTACGTTGGATTTTCACATATGCTTGTGCCTTTCTAATGAAATTAATGTTTATATGTCGTTTGGAAACCCAATTCCAACCGTGGTTACAACCAATGAATTGTGTAAAGCTTTCACATACTACAGTAACTTGTTACATTATAAAATCTCACATGTTACAGTTTTTAAAATTAAAACTTTAGTTTCAACTGAATTTCCAAAAGGCCTATTAAAGTCTATACACACTTAGCACCTCTGTCAAGCTTTTTGGTGCGAAAACATTTTAAAATTTGTGCAGTAAGTTCTAAAATTAGCAATTTATACTTTAGAAGGTTTCTTGGTGTAGTTCTAGTCCGTCAGGTTGTGTGACGTTTGGTATCTTCTGTGTCATTACTTTTATTTTTCTTCTTAAGAAAAGTTTTTATTCACGTCATGTGGGAGTTATGTACAGTTGCTATAAGGTGGCTGTTACAGTTCGAAATCCAGTACGGAAATAGGTATACGTTTTAGGCTAGAGACATAAATCAAAATTTGCAATTTCCCAATTTCCTGGTGATGCTCCTATAAGACTCAATGTACCAGACTACCAGTTCTTCCTACCCTCGTATATTGATTTTTGAATTTTCTTCACATTCCTTTTTGATATGTCTTTGTTAATTGCTTTAACCCTTATTTTGGCAGAAAGACAACATTAGGAACCAGAGAGAACATGTTGTTCTTGCCATTGCAAATGCACAATCTCGACTTGGCATACTTGTTGAGGCTGATCCTGTAAGTTATTTGGATTTTCTAAGTCTGTCATTCTCTTAGCTTTATCTTCTACATGAGTCCCTCCAGGCTCCAACATAGATTCGTTGCTGTTGTTGTTGTTGTTGTTAGTATTGTTATTTATTTTTTGTGTGCGCGCATGCAATTTCTTAGTGTACATCTATATTACAGCTCTTAGTTTGGGGAGTGCTAGTAGCATTCTTTTTTTAACTTGCTTTTACACTCTCTTCATTTACTGTTGGACATGTGGAATCCACTATTTCATTTTTTGTTTAAATAATTATTTATCATGTTAGTGGATTCCTTGTGTCAGGCTCTAAATGCAGAGAGTACAAAAGAGAGTGAGAAAGAGAGTGCTGTTAGCATTCCTTTCTTAGTTTTGTTTGTTCTGCTTTCTAATTTTTCTGCCAGTTTTATGTCTTTCTTGGTGTGGACCTTTTGTCCGTACTCCCTATGTATTGGTTTGCAAATCTAGGCTGAACATATTTGTGCATCTATATTTTCTTTGTTGTACCTTTTTTTTGGTAATATTTTTGTTGCTGTGCTTGTTATACAATTTATAACGACACATATATGTGTTTGGCAGGGGTTGGGATGTGGTATTAACCAATTCTTTTATGTTTTTTTTGGTGTCCTTAGAAAATAGATGAGAAGGCAATCAACGAGGTATTCTTGAAGGTGCTGGATAATTATATCAAGTGGTGCAAATACTTGCGGATTCGTATTGCTTGGAATAGGTCTCTTTGCAACCTCATATCGTTTTTATCTATTTGGTTCTTTTTTCGCACTGCTGATTTGCATGGTTTATATTTGCAGTTTAGAAGCAATTAATAGGGACAGGAAACTTTTTCTGGTTTCATTATACTTGTTGATATGGGGCGAAGCTGCAAATGTCCGATTCCTTCCTGAGTGCCTTTGCTATATATTCCACCATGTAAATTTTCAGCATCCATATTTTGATTACTTTTGTTTTTCCCCTGCTAGCTTAGTCTCTCTCTCAAAATTTGAAGAAGATACTGATTCTATATTTTTATCACGTTATCAGACATTTATATTGTTAATAGTTAATGGAATTTTTTTTTTGCTGTTTAGCTTTTTAATTCTCATTTAACTGCTTGTATGGTTGTACCAATTGATTTCTGTCCTAAAATCCAAACTCAAGAATGACTTCTTTAATTCTTTGAATCCTACAACATGACTCAACTTAGACTTTTACAATTCTTTTGAGTTTTTCACTTTATCTCCAACTTCATGGAATATCTTTAAATGAGAGGTTTGAGAACTCTTCAACACCAACAATAACCAAGTCACAGGTGACAAGAACGTGGTCCTTTCTTCATAGAATTTTATGCAACCTTTCGATGTGATATGATTGCCTAGAAGTGGTGGTGGGAAATAAGTGAAAATAGATATGTTCTTCTGAAGTTAAGTTGTTTCATTCTATGTGAAGATGGAGGAGCGCTTACATAGAAGTGCGGGATAATATGTCTTTTAACTTAGCACTTCAACGTTTAAAACACGAAATAATAAATTTATGTTCCCCAGATGGCTAAAGAGTTGGACGCAATTTTGGATCACGGAGAAGCTAATCTTGTTACCAGCTGCAAAACTGACACTGATTCTGTGTCCTTCCTTGAGAAAATTATTTCTCCTATATATGCCACAATGGCTGCAGTAAGTGGATCACTGTTTGAGTTTTGTGCTATTACAAATTAGAAGTATCATAAGCTTTTTTCCTTAATAAAAAAGTTGAAAAAATCTGGTATTGGAGTTCTTCATTAGTTATATCATATGCACTGGTTGCAGAAGTTAGATAGGGGTTGCTGAGCCTTCTTTCAATTCAACGTTTTCCTAATATGTTCCATGGTCTTATAACTTATATCATGAAGAGGTTTACTTTTGTTAATGACTGTTGCTTTGGTGGATAAGAAGTGGATTTTGGAATAAAAGGGAACAAAATAACAAATAAATAAATAAATAAAGGACAATCTGTTGTCAACTAGAAAGAAACAAAATTTTGTTTTAAAGAAGAGAGAGAGAAAAAAGAAGGAAAACAGACAAGCTGTTCCAAGCAAGAAAGGGAGGCTTGGTGGATCTTTTCAATGGGGATTTATTGTTGGGAAGAAATAGAATCAGCAGGATGCTTTGGAAATAGCTGTGCTATTGGTCACTTGGGCTTTGTGGATAGAAAGGAACAAGGATCTTTGAGAATATAGGAGGAATATTAGGGAAGTTTTGGCAAAAAGGTTTTGGGTTGCTTTATAAATTTCTCAAGTCAAAGACTTTACTGCATTTTCTTTCTTTGACTTACTGAGGGGTTGGGATTTAATTTTACAATGATTTTGATTCTTTAAGTGTTCTGATTTTGTTTTAGGTAGACTCCTTGTCCCCTGCTGTACACCTCCTAATTTATATTAATAAAATTCTTGTTTCTTATTGGAAAAACATATGCAAGTTCCATATTTTTGTACTTATAGTTCATCGTTGAGATTATCTGTTGGGATATCCTTTTCAAAGCGTCTCCTTTACTGAAATTACAGCATTGGATGCTACTTTAGTCGTAGTTTCTTGAGTAGTGCATTCTTATTATTATGCTTCTAAGTAGATACAGGATTTCATATGCATTTAAGATTGTAGACCGGGTGCACCATGCATGTAAATTCTTCAGAATGGTTTTCTCAGAAACAGTTTTACACAACTGGGGTTTCATATATACTGAATTTTAGTGACGTTGCGTTTTCCAGATTCCTAGTAGTTTGTCATTATTGAGGATTTCTTCTCATTTGCATTATTTCATCTGGTGCTTCAATTGCTCCTTCAGTAAACTGGATTTTTCTATGTGCATCCAGGAAGCCACTAGAAACAATAATGGGAAAGCTGCACATTCGGCATGGCGGAATTATGATGATTTCAATGAATATTTTTGGTTTGTTGTCTTGTTTTGTTTTTGGATGAATTACATGATCTGTGGTTCAGAATGTAATGTGTGGTTTCCCTTGTTTGCAATGTGTATGGAGGTCACCTGCATGCTTTGAGTTAGGCTGGCCTATGAAGAGTGATTCGTTGTTTCTCTTGAAGCCTCTTAAAAAAGGGAAGAGGGTACGTTATGGTGTCTTTATCTATTCTGTTGTTCTATGGTTTATAACTTGAATGGATGACACAGACTTTGTCCTTTTTCTTTTTTTGTTTTTTTTGAAAAAGAAACAAACTTTATTAATCACAAGAAAGGGAAAATACAAAAAGGAGGAAGAGACTTCCTCAAACTAGAGAAAGGAGAGAGTTAAAGAAAAGGAACCCAACTCCTATTAAAAAACACTTTGTTCTTTACACTCCGCTGTCGCCTTTATTTAAATGAATACACTGACATTAAAAAAAGAAGTATCTTAGGGGATTTTTATTTTTATTTTTAATTTTTTCCCCGTTTATTATGGCATAGTAATATCTAAAAGGTCCTTTGTTCTTTTATCTTTTCCCTATGTTTTTGTTTTTTCTTTTGAAATGTTTTGTACTATCCCTTTCAAGAAACATATTAGCAATTGAAGTGACAACCTTGTCCTTTTACATTTTTTTTGGTTACATAAAAGAGGTAGGAGTTCTGCTAATAGGCTTTAAATATGTGGCGTTTTGTCATTACTTCTCAGACTCAGATATGCTTTCATGTGGAAAAGGTTTAATGCTCACATTCTTACCAAGACTGTTAGATATTATTGAGCATTTTCCTAATGTTTGCTTGGTACTTATTTGTTCTTTAATGCGAGGATGCTGGTGATCCTTCTCTCTCTAAGTCCTTGGATTGGATCTTGCATTATTTGGTTTAATAGATGCTTTTGCTTAATATTTTTCTGATTTGTACTTCTGCTTATGGCTTGGCAGACTGGTAAAAGCACTTTTGTTGAGCATCGGACGTTTCTTCACTTGTACCGAAGTTTTCACCGTTTGTGGATATTTCTTGCTTTAATGTTTCAGGTTAAGTTGTCATGTCTCTACTCATTTTCTTCTCACTGTAAGATTAAGATATTTAACTTTTTGTTTTCAAATCTGAAGGCTTTAGCAATTATAGCGTTTAATGATGGGACAATAAATTTGGATACTTTTAAGAGTGTACTTAGCATTGGGCCAACATTTGCTATCATGAACTTTGTTGAGGGTAAGTTATTAAGGTCTCCTACTTAATTTTGAAACATTTAGTGGGAATAACATTTGAGATCTGGGGCTCTTTAACCTTGTTTGTTCTATCTTCTGCTGTTTTCTTAGCTTGTTTGGATGTGGTGCTCATGTTTGGGGCTTATTCCACCGCGAGAGGCATGGCTATCTCAAGGCTAGTAATTAGGTTTTTCTGGTTTGGTTTGAGCTCTGTGTTTGTGACGTATGTTTACTTGTGAGTACTCTTTTTACTCATTCTAGTGAGATCAAAGACATGAACTAGTTTTTTCGTGCTAAGTATTACATTCTATTTCTACGGCATAAATAATTGCAGGAAGGTCCTGGAGGAAAGAAATGGCCATAACAATGATGATTCATTCTACTTCAGAATATACATACTTGTACTGGGCGTTTATGCTGGATTACGCCTAGGCCTTGGCCTCTTACTTAAATTCCCAGCATGTCATGCACTATCTGAAATGTCTGATCAGTCGTTCTTCCAATTTTTTAAGTGGATTTATCAGGTAATGCCTGTTTGATTCTTCTGTTTAGAGAAATAAGCTAAATGATTACCGGTACGGGTGAAAAGATTGTTGATTGTATCTTTTTTTTTTCCTCTTGGAATATTTCAGGAGCGTTACTATGTTGGACGTGGGCTCTATGAGAGTCTGAGTGATTACTGCAGGTCTGTTTTATTGCAAATCTGTATCTTATATCAAACAAAATGTGATGAAATTGGTTTCTTAGGCATACTTTCTACCCTTTTTTTGAACTTTAGTATTCTGTGGTAAGGATTTGTTTGGAAGAAAGGCCCATGTAGCCAGGTAGCTCAATTCGGTTGAGTTTATTGTTTATATGCTTAGCTAATTTTCTTTGATTTCTCTGAAGTTTGCTACCTATTTTTCTCTAAAGTTACATTTTCTGCTTTCTTAGACAGTTGAACATGCATCATCTTATCATTCCGGTTTCCCAATTAATTATTCTTTCATTCGCTTACTATTTTTTTTTTTTTTAGATTTTATCATGTGTTTTCAGAAATTAAGAAGAATAGAAAATCTAGGTTTATGACCTTTTTGCTACATTTTGTGGAGAACATTGGAGTATGTTTATACCCCAAAGCTGTTTTTATTAGCTAGATTACGTACCTTTACTTTGATTTGGGTCCAGACATCACTTTATCTTTTACTTTGGTGCGTTTAGTGAACATTTTGGCATCATGCTCTAGTGAGATCCTTTGTGTCTGTTGGTGCATTTAGTTCTTGAACTTTTTTTTTTTTTTTTTTGGAATCAAGAAACTGAATTTATTGAACTGAATGAGATGTACAATGAAGAGAGGAAGAGATTTCCTCAGAAATCAAAGTATGGAGATTACAAAAAAGGAGCCCAACTCCCAACCAAATCTGAAAAAATCGGGCTACCAAACTCTTTATCTCTATAGACCCACGAAGAAACCCAAAATTTAATCCTGTCCCATAAGACAAAGCTTTCTTCGTCAATCTCATTAAAAAGTCTGTTATTTCTTTCTATCCAAATTCCCCAAAACAAGCTAATAAAGCACGGGAGAGAAAGAAGTTGGAGAAGGTATGTGAAGAATATCCTTGCAATCCTTGGGAAGTACCACACAAAATCAAACTCTAAAAATTTAAACCAAATTCTCCCAGAGAAAGGGCAATGGAGAAACAGATGATTCGTTGTTTCAGCACTATACTTGCGTAAAACACACCATCCTGGAGAAATTGTGAGAAAAGGATTCCTGCATTTAGTTCTTGAACTTTAGTTATCTAAGGCCAAAAGAACGTCTTGATTCTTCTAAAGGGTTCAAAATTTGAAATTCTCGTTTATGGTTGTGTTTATATTGCTTCTATTTACTAGCAGGTGGTTTTTGCCAGCTAAATTATAACCCTGTTGAACCCAACTATAAACAAGAATTTCAAATTTCAAATTCTCGTTTGTAGGAAAGGTATATAAGCACTGAGGTGATTTTAATGCTTTGCATTTTATTATATTCGAGTGCAATTGAAAAGACTATAATTCCATTCTTAGTCCTTAGTTAAACTGTAGAAGAGATTCTTAATAGAGGGACTTTTTTTTTTGGTCAGTGTGTTCATAGTTCTTTATTGATATAGGTATGTGCTGTTTTGGCTGGTGATCTTCATATGCAAGTTCACTTTTGCCTACTTTCTCCAGGTAAGTTATTTTGTCTTATTATTGAATTTTATTGGCGTGAGGTTATTTTTCAGTTAGATGGTTAATACACGCACTTCATGTTGTTGTTTATGATTTGATAGTTGTTTTGAAAACGAAATATGAAGCTACTTTTTATTCTGTACTTTAATTGCAGATTCAACCTCTTGTTGATCCCACCAATGAAATTCGGAGGCTTAAGAGTTTGGACTACTCATGGCATGATCTTATCTCGAAGGGTAGGTTCACTTTCATTTATTTATTTTTGATTGTGTTTGCATTTACCTAGTTTTGGGTTCAAGGTTCAAACCAAACCCAAAGACAATCTCAAAATCCTGCCATTCCTTTTTAACTAAAAATGCTAAGCTTGTCTCCTACATAGAGTGAAAGTAATGGCTTCTCTGTGGTATCATTTCTAAGGATTTTTAAAAGATGTTTCTTTTAGGGTATGGGAAGTCATGCTGTTTCTCGATGAATTTACTTGTTACTACGACTTGAGGCTTTGTAGCAATGTTCTCGGAACTGTGAACTTTATCAGTTTAGACTTAAGGATACTCCTTTTAAGGGCAGCTTGGAATTCTACTTATTAGCTTAATCCAACGCTTCTCTCAGTTTAGCAGAAGAACCAGTTCATCTTTTTTTGTGGATGGCTTGTAGCTAGAAGTTGAAATTCTTTATCTGGAATTACTTTTATATTATCTTTTTGATACAATCAACTGCCGTTTGTGTTTCGTTTTATGATTGTTATGCTACTTTTTTCTTTGCTTTTGATGAGTCTTACCGGTTATTGCTTAATATTATTGATTTTTGTTGTGGCTTGTGCAGATAATAATAATACCTTGACCATAGTTAGCCTTTGGGCTCCTGTTGTGGCTGTAAGTGTCTCCTTTTTCTTAAGCTTTACTCTTTAATGCACATGGAGAGGATGTTCTTTTTTCTGACTTGATGGCCTAGAGTATTTAGCTTTGATATGATGTTTGAACGGATGGAACTCATTTGCATGTTAGCACCTAGTAACTAGCTTTCCTCAGTCTCACTTTGGTGTTTCTCCTTGAGTACCATGATGGAATCTAAGACCTTATAACAACGTGATTGTACAAAAAGGTTCATTAAGGTATTACTGTATTGTGTAAAGTAGGGAAGTTTGCATTTCTAATATTTTCCTATGGTTCAGATATATCTCATGGATTTCCACATATGGTACACTATTTTGTCAGCCATTATTGGTGGTGTAATGGGTGCACGAGCTCGGTTGGGCGAGGTATTAACGCTATTAAATGGCTTTAGTTACTTTGTAGGCTTGTTACTTTGATTCCTTGGATAGAAACACAAAATAATTCTATTTTCTAATATCTTGTTATGCTTCTTTCTTATTTATAATATTTCTTGCTAGTTCAGCGTAGTTATTATGATTTTGCTTTATTTGTTGGTCCATTTCAGATACGTTCAATTGAGATGGTGCACAAACGTTTTGTGAGTTTTCCAGAAGCCTTTGTAAAGAATCTTGTCTCTCCACAAACAAAAAGGTGGTCTTCAAATTTAAAATATTTGTTTTTTTGTTTTTTTTTCCCCTCAATGTTCTCCGATCGTTTTTTTTAAATGAATTTTGTTATTGATGTGCTCTTTCAGGTTGCCCTTTAACAGGCAGGCACCTCAGGTGAGATTTTTAGTTGTTTGTATTTTGCTAACTCAAATTTTCTACTCATCCATCCCATTACTTCATCTAAAGTTTTAGTTATATTTTTATGTTATGATCCCATATCGACCAAATATGGGATTGGTTGGTGGCTTATAAACCTATGGGCTTCCTCCCCCTACAAGCCGGTTTTTAGGGTTGAGTTCTACCCATGGGTTTGTAGGCAATTGGTATGGGCCCAGTATGGGATATGAGTTCCTATCAATTATCATTTTCTGCATGTTGTTTTACTTTCTACTAGCTGTTTCTTTGGTTGCTGTACGATTCTTATTTCTGAAATACACTTTGAGGTTGAGCTATATGCTTGGTGTGTTCAGGATTCTCAGGATATGAACAAGACATATGCTGCCATGTTTTCTCCATTTTGGAATGAGATCATTAAGAGTCTGCGTGAAGAAGATTATATTAGTAATAGGTGAACCACTGGCAATTGCTGTTCATCAAAGATAAAATATTTGGCTACTATCCTTTGTTCTGTTTCCGTTTATTCTGTTTTACTGGTCAGTATGTATAGATCCTTAACAATTCTTATGCTTTCAGGGAGATGGACTTGCTTGCTTGTCCTAGCAACACAGGAAGTCTAAGATTAGTACAGTGGCCTTTGTTTCTTCTTAGCAGTAAGGTGCAAGTTCAATCTGGTGATTTTATGTTTGGTTAGGGATTGGCAAGTGTTGACGTAGCTTTTCTATCTTTTATGATTGTTATCTCTAACTTCTTTTTTTCCTTTTTTGTTTTAATTTGGGTGAACCTTCTGTCCTCATGTTGTACTTCATTTTTCAGTTTGTTTTGAATGAATTCTTTTCCCAATAAAATAAACCCTGTTAATTTTTTGTGGAAAAAATAGAGCTCGGTCGTGTGCTCAGATTTTGGTTGTTTTTTGCTCTTCTATAGATATTGTTGGCTGTTGATTTGGCCTTGGATTGTAAAGATACACAAGCAGATCTTTGGAATAGAATATGCAAGGATGAATACATGGCATATGCAGTTCAGGAATGCTATTATAGTATTGAAAAGCTCTTATATTCTTTGATTGACGGTGAAGGGAGGCTCTGGTATAGATCTCTACTTATCCTCTTTTAGTCTCTTCCAAAATTTTCTTTGAAAATACAGGGAATGGTTCTTATTGTTGTTGTTGGGTCTCTCTCTCTCTCTCTCTCTCTCTCTTTATTGGTAGGGTTGAACGGATCTATCGTGAGATCAACAACAGTATATTGGAGGGTTCACTTGTTATAACCTTATCTCTTAAAAAGCTTCCGCTGGTGTTATCAAGATTTACAGCTCTCACTGGTCTCCTGGTACATGTAGATTTTATGCCTCATTTCTGTGAAGTTTCTGCTTATGGAAAAAAGTTATGTGCATCAGTATATTTGTTGAAAGAATTTCCGCGTTGTATATAGTTTGCTATCACAACTACTGCATGGCAGTTTGGCTGCATGGTGTCCATTTCTTAGTGGTACCAGCGTTGACGAGACATGGCACCATGTCACATTAATATGACCATGTCATGAGTTTATATATGTAAGTTGTTGATTGTTGTTACACTCTTTGGTAAAAACTGAGTGCAGCATTTCAGGAGAAAAAATCGGCTGCAACTAAATGATGTCTACATTTGTAATGGTACTCGACTTGTAGGGATAATGCAATGTATGTAATTATAAAAATAATAGTAATGATAATGCAATAGATGTTTTTGTATTTTATTGGTTTAGTAGTCCCTTGGTGTCTCAATCTGTTGGATATCTTATTTTCACTTTTTTTTTTTGGTTCAATTTTTGGATATGGAATATTTGATTGAGGTATAGTTGTTACTTCACATAATGGTGTGATATTTTTTATATCAATGAAAATAAATGGTATATGGCAGTTACGGAATGAAGATCCTGAACTTGCAAAAGGGGCTGTGAAAGCTGTGTTCGGCCTATATGAAGTTGTGACGCATGATCTGCTGTCATCTGATTTAAGGTATAAGATTTGTTACTTGTTAGTTTCTTTTTGGATTAGCATCTTTCTTATTTTTATTTTTTATTCTTTTGAAAGACAAAAACGTTATTGATAAAATTATAAATCTTACAACCTGACTAAACTATAACCTGCTGTCATCCGATTTAAGGTATAAGATTTGTTACTGACTCGTTAGTTTCTTTTTGGATTAGGAGCTTTCTTATTAATATTTTTATAAGACAAAAAACCGGATAAATCAAGGACAAATGTCTTCAGAACAGCCAAAATAGAGAGACAAAAAATAAAACAAAACCAAGACAAGCCTTATACAATCAACGTGCCACTACTTTCTCCCAATATAAAGGGATCAAAGAAACCTGGATTAGCAGCTTTTTTATATCCTTGAGATTTTCACCGTTTCCCTATGTATTCTGCAGGGAGCAACTGGATACTTGGAACATTTTAGCAAGAGCAAGAAATGAAGGGCGCCTGTTTTCTAGAATAGCATGGCCCAGAGATCCAGAGACTGTAAGATCTTCAGTTCAAATTTAAAAGATGGCCATCTTATTTCATTGTGTCTTTTGCGTTTATGATATCCCTTCACTTCTCCTGGGTAATCACAGAAAGAGCTAGTGAAGCGGTTGCACCTTCTTCTTACTGTAAAGGACTCTGCTGCTAATATTCCAAAGAACCTTGAAGCTAGAAGAAGATTAGAATTTTTCACAAATTCATTGTTTATGGACATGCCTTTGGCCAAACCAGTTAGTGAAATGATGCCTTTTAGGTATGTCTGAACTACCTTGTTGTGGAAGCTGGCTTTATCTTTTGCTTTTTAACACGATATTAATATGTTGCTTTGTTTTTCCTTTTTCTGCTTTTTTGTTTGAGAATAGCGTCTTCACCCCATACTATAGCGAGACTGTCCTTTATAGTTCCTCTGAATTGCAAAAGGAAAATGAAGATGGAATATCAATTATTTTCTATCTTCAGAAAATTTTTCCAGGTACTTTTTTTGGCTCTCATCTGTCTCGGACATTTTTAACTTCGCTTTGATGTAGATCTAATGTACTGTAGACTCTCATATCTTGATGTCTTTATTGGTTGAATGGCATTTTAATCTGAATGGACACCCCTTATCTTTATCATCAATGCACATGCATTAAAATCTGATTTTTGTATTCCTTATGAGCTTCTCGTTTTGCTTTCTTAACTTTCATCAAGATGCAGATCCTTTTTGCATTTGTTTCCATAAACAGATTAGTAGAGTGGTTTACATCAATGTTCTTACTTTTTTCACAAGGTCTTGTTGAGCTCAATCGAACCTATGAGTTCTGACTCTGCTAATGTCCTAGTCTATAGTGTTCCATAAAGAAGCTTAATACGTTTCCTTTCAAACAAATCAAGACATGTCTTTTTTATCTGACTGCTTAACCAGCCGAAAGTACAAGGGTCTGGTTCATTTAATTTGACAAGCTATCACAAAATTCGACTTAAATCCTGTTTAAAGACTACTGTTAACTGCTGCTCTTTTTTTTTTAATTATTTTAAACCTGCTGCCTTTGATGTGTATTATCTTTATCTGTTTGTTTGTTATCTATTTTTATTTTTTCTTTTGTTTGGGTGGGGTGGGAGGAATTTTTCTCAGTATATTGTAAATCAGACACTGTTAATCTTCCTGCTACAACAAGCTTTTGTATGGTTTACTTTTTGTTTTGTCAGTTATTTTTCTTTTCGTATTATCTTTTCCTTCATCCAGGAAAAAAAGGCTTAAAGTTCATGTTTCCTTTTAGATGAATGGAAGAACTTTTTGGAACGGATTGGTCGGTCAGATTCAACGGCAGATGCAGAATTGCAGAAAAGTTCAAGTGATTCTTTGGAGCTTCGGTTTTGGGTATCATACCGGGGACAGACTCTGGCTAGGACTGGTTTGATTCCTTTGCTATCACTGCTATAATTTGAATTCTGTTCTCATGTTTTTCAATTCTCAAGTGCAGCATATCCTTTATTTCTGCACTTCACTTTTCTCTTCTTTTTTTCCCCGGCAATGTTTCAGTTCTATAAATGGAAATAATAACAGTTCATTGGATGTTTTCCCTGAAATTTATGACTTGCAGTGCGTGGTATGATGTACTATAGAAGGGCTTTAATGTTACAAAGCTACTTGGAAAGGAGATCACTGGGAGGTATTTTCTTCAAGGACTTCTGAATACTTGATCATCTATCACGTAGTCGTGGACATATTTTTATTTTTATCCCTTCTTGTTCCTGTACCAATAGTGGATGGATATTCTCAAGCCAGCATCGCTACCAGTGAAGGTTTTGAGTTGTCACGTGAATCACGGGCACAAGCAGATCTAAAGTTCACCTATGTGGTGTCGTGCCAAATTTACGGGCAACAGAAGCAAAGAAAGGCGCCAGAGGCTGCTGATATATCTCTTTTGTTGCAGAGGTATTGATCTTTGATTTAAAGCAAAAGAATGGCTAGCATAGATTCATATATTTCTAGTTACTTATTTACATAGAGAGAGTGAAAGAAAGAAGGGTGTATAAACTAAACATTCAAAAAGAGAAGAAAAACAATGTATATGCACAATGATCGATATGATTCATGGAAACTAGAGGCCATTTTCTCATGGTTATTACTTACCATTTCCTTGTTCTCTATTCACCATGAATCAGTTAGCTATTACAGTGCACCCTTACAGACTGTAATGCCTGGCTGTGGCTGCCAATTTGCGATTAATAGGATTATGGTCCTGAGATGCAAAATTGTGCCACATTGTGCCAAGTGTGCCCCTGTGTGTTAACTATTTTTTTTCTCTCTTTCCTGCTTGCTCTCCAGATTAGACTTTTCTTACCTTAATCTTGAAAGTCCTCCGTTTTCTTGCTTGTCATTGTTTTTCCAGTGAAGCCCCATTGCAATTTGTTATCAATTCTGCTTTTCTGGAAACATTTTTTTGCCCTGAGGCGTCAGTTGACATATTTTGTGGTTTAGGCCCGTTGAGGTTTATGTCAGACTAAAAAACCTAAATGTATGTTTGACCTTTGGGGGTAAAAGAAAGAAAACAGGAGAAAGTTTGACGTGGAAGGAAAAGAAGGTTAGAGGTCCAGAACTTACATGGTCCAGTTTTTACTTTTTATTGCAATTGCATGTTTGAAATTCCATGCCAATGATTTCTGATGGTAGTTTCTCAACTTGTTTCAAACTGGGGTTTGCACAGTGATCCAACATATAATGCGCTGGCAATTATGCTAAGCTCACTTAGCTTACATGCTTTTGCTGTTAAGCTTTTTTCTTTTATTTTGTTTGCATTGTGCTATGTTGTTGGAATCTGTTTCCGTCTTCCTGAAAGTAAAAAGTTTTGTGCTAGTAGTTATATATTCTCTCTTTTCCTTTTTTTGTGGCTATTAGGAATGAGGCACTTCGGGTTGCTTTCATACATATTGAAGAGAGTGGTGCAACTAATGAAAAGGTTTCGAAAGAATTTTACTCAAAGCTTGTTAAAGCTGACATACATGGAAAAGATCAGGTAAATAATCGCTCTTAAGTTTCCGTTTTCAGGTCATTTACCAAGTTTTCCTCTAGGACAGGTTTGATGTGAATCAGACTATAGGGCTCGAGAGCTCATTATGTAAACGAGTTAAGTTAATTGTGCTGCAGTATGCTTATTATGTAATTTTTTGTACAGGCTCAATTAAAGTTGTTTTTTTATAAGTAACATGATATGGTTTTGATCTGGCAGTTTAATAGTTAATATCTCTGTTTTCTTCTTCCTCCAACAGACAAAAAAATTGTTTCTTCTTTGAGTATATAATCAATGTATTCTTTATGGAAGTTTGAGGCGTATTGTACCTGTCAAAGTTAGTTATCTGGATTGTTCTTTTCATTTTGCTGGCTTATGAGCGATGTTCCCAATTTCTAGCAGGGTGATCCATCTCACTAGTAACATGAGTGATGTTTCTTTGGCTTGCTTTATTGTTTGACTTGACTTTTTGAGGATACCTTATCCTCCTTCCTTTGTATTTAATTCACTGATCAATGATTGGAATTTTTCTTTTTAAAAAAAGAAAAAAAGTCATATTTTCAATTCAATGACATGATTAGAACAAGGCTTTCATTAGGGAGCTTGATCTTCATCTGGTTCTTATCTATCTACAGGAAATATTTTCAATTAAACTTCCTGGTGATCCGAAGCTTGGTGAAGGGAAGCCTGAAAACCAAAACCATGCCATAATCTTTACTCGTGGGGAGGCTGTTCAAACTATTGACATGAATCAGGTCAGATATTTGTCTTTCTTCAAGAAGTTACACATATGGTTGCTATATAACTTTGATTTTGTCAATTAGTGTTTTACGGTGTTTGGTCTTACCTAAAGTGAAGGAATCTAACATGACTGACTGCCCTAATGGTGTTTTACAGGATAACTACCTTGAGGAGGCAATGAAAATGAGAAATCTTCTTGAGGAATTTCGTACAAGTCATGGCCTTCGGCCTCCAACTATTCTTGGTGTCAGAGAGCATGTCTTTACAGGAAGGTTGGGCGGGCTTCTTTTAAATATAAATATCTATTGCGAGGGTTCCCCCCTAATAATCTTTCTTAGCCACTGTTATACATGTTTCTGCAGTGTCTCATCTTTAGCATGGTTTATGTCGAATCAAGAAACCAGCTTTGTGACCTTGGGTCAACGTGTGTTGGCATATCCTCTCAAGTGAGTAGTACACATTTTTGGAAAGGATTTATTGGTTCATTATCTTTCATGTTTATGGTTTTTTCTCTTCTATATCTTTTGTTTTTAATAAGACAGAGTCTTCATTAATTGAAGGAAAAGCTGTACAAAAAGATTGATGGATGAGGATTCCATCACTAAACAAAAATATACACAAGCCAAAGAGAACAAAGTAGGGCTATCAAGAAAACTAGTAATACACACAAAGGGAACTGATCGAGGCTAGTTCTCAAAGCCAGCCTACCCCAAAACAAAAGAAACAACAAATAATACTAGTTAAACCGAAATGTCTCTCCAACTTAACAAAATAAAAAATAATGGGAAATCCCTAAGGATGTATTTGTGGATGCCCAAAGAGAGGCCAAAAAGTTGGCTTTCTCGAACAAGTGTTCACTACACATCTCCTTTTCTTCAAAAATCCTGATTTCTCTCTAGCCATATGACCCAAATTGTAGCTAGGACCATTGCTCGCCACATAGTTTTACCTCTCCTTACTTTTCCAAACCCATGTAATTCTTCTACTAACAATGAGTTGCTCTGGGCGGGGGCTTATCCAAGAAAGTGAAGCTGTTCCAAAAACCTTAAGACCATAGCTTCCTGGCTGTCTTGCAATGGAGGAATAAATGGTCCACCGATTCTTCATTTTCCTTGCACAAAGCACGGCAACTGGGGGACAAAGTAGTGAAATGTTTATTATGCACTAAGTCGCAATTGTTCAATTTCTTATGAAAGAATAGCCAAGCAAAGACATTGACCCGAATAGGAGCACAATACTTCCAAATGAATTTAAAGGGTACAAGGAGGGGACGATTCGGACATTGACTCAAAGAATGGAAGAAAGAGTTACAAGAAAATCCCAAAGAACCTACATTCCAAACTCTCGAATCAGGAGACAAATTGGCTAATGAAAAATTTTGTAAGGAATTCAATAGCTCTAGGAAGTCCTCACATTCTCGATCATTCAAGTTCCATCTAAATGTACAATTACAGTTAGGAAGAGAACCATCTTCACCCGCCAATATCTCCCTAATTTTTAGCTCTCTCCCTCACCAACCTATACGATCTAGGGACGGTGACAGCCAAAGTTTGGTCACCACACCATTTGTCTTTTCAAAACCTAACTCCACTTCCATCTCCCATCTTCCAACTCACTCTTTCAAGAAAAGGTCTTAGGCCCTGAGAAATGAATTTTCAAGGATTCCTATGAGTGCCTCTATTAACAAGGTTAGAATCCCAGCCGTTGGATTGCAGACCATATTTGCTTCTGATGACTATGGCCCAAAGAGCATCTTGTTACAGAGCGAAGTGCCATAGCCATTCACCGAAGAGAGCTTGATTTTTCTTCACCTAATTTCCGATTCCTAAGCCACCATCTTCTTTGCTAAGAGACGCGACCTTCCACACCACTAGGTTATCAATTGACTCTCTTTCCAGACCATCCCATAAAAACCATCTCATTTGAGCTTCAATCTCCTTAGGCATTCCTACCGGAATCTTAAAAATATAGAGGAAATAAATCAGAATGCTCGACGGAATTGATTGAATAAGAGTGAGTCTGCCTCCCCTAGACAAAATTTCTTTTTTCCACCCCTCCAATCTTTCTAGAAATTTTCTCCAACACCAGGTTCCAAAACTCCTTGCAAAGAGGGTTCCCTCCCAGAGGTAATCCCAGATACTTCATCGGCCAAGAACCCACTTCACAACTCAGCTTCTGAGCTGTTCCTTGAACCACCTCTTCCTCAAGATTAATCGCATTCAAAATACTTTTCCCCATATTAATTCTCAATCCTGAGCAATGAGAGAAGAATATCAAAATTACAGCCATATTTCGAATATTCTCATGCAAAGATTTCAGAAAAAATGAGGTATCATCTGCAAACTGCAAATGGGAAACCTGAATTTTGTCCCTACCAACTTCAAAACCCTTGACCAATTCCATTTCCCCTGCCATTTCCACCAACCTACTCAAACCATCAACCACTAGGGTGAAAAGAAATGGCGAGAGGGGGTCTCCTTGCCTTAACCCCCTTGATGCTCCAAATCTTCCTTGCGATTTCTTGTTAACCAAAATTGAAAAGTTTGCTGAACTAATGCATCCATTGATCCACTTTATCCATTTCTGACCAAACCCCTTCTTCTCCATCATTAGCCTTAAAAAGTTCCAATTTACATGAACATAAGCCTTCTCAAAGTCTATTTTGAACACCAAGCCTTGTTTTCCTTCCACTCTATGCTCTTTGACAACCTCGGTTGCCTCCAAAACACTGTTTAAAATTTTTCTCTCCTTTATGAAAGCACTCTGACTCTTAGAAATTGTGTCTCCCAAAACTTCAACTGATTACCCAAAACTTCTATATCTACGGATAACTTTTGAATAACTGGTTTAGCGCTTTATATTAATAAAATTTCTGTTTCTTGATTGCAAGGGAAAGAATGTATTTAGGATATCATTTTAACGTCATTCTGCTAAATTTGCTTTTCAAAACTGCTGTAATCGTATTTGTCCAGAGTCTTTGTTTTCTCTAAAATCTGTAGGCATGTTTTTTTTGTTCCATCTCTAAAACGTTTATTTTCCTCTTCAAAAAACATTTATTTTAGTGTTTACTTTGAATGTTACTTGTGAAACTAAATACTGCTTTTGTTCCATAGAAATTAGTTTCTGGAAAATGCCTTTCATATTTTTTGCCTTTAGCATGCAGATCCTGATATTCCCTTGTGCTAATTGTAGTGTGAACGATTTTTCTTTTCAACATTTTTTTGAGGTCTTGGGCTATTCCTTTACAACACTTTGATATTTCCCTTTTTAGACGTTTTTTGTGCTTTGGATCCTCCTTGTTAGAATGTAACTTGTGACTGCTAAAATTAGATACATTTTTTTTTTGTAGAAAAGCATATGCAAATTTTCATGCTGCACGGATAACATATCTAAAAGTGGACTTTGTTTCTGGGAAAAAAATAAATAAAAATCTTGCAGAGTTCGCATGCACTATGGGCATCCAGACGTGTTTGACCGCGTATTCCACATAACACGAGGTGGCATTAGCAAGGCATCGCGCATTATTAACATTAGTGAAGATATCTATGCAGGTGGGTGTGGAATAGTAACTACCTCTTATTTCTCTACATCACTTTGTGTTATTGCATTTAAATATTCTTAGTGGGGTAAAATGATTGATGGAATTCCACTATTGGCATATGATTTATCTTGATGGAAACAAAATGCTACAGGGTTCAACTCAACATTGCGGCAGGGAAATATTACACATCACGAATATATTCAGGTTCAATATGCTAGTGTTTTTTCCCCTTTTTTTATTTGTTTAATAGACTCCAGTTTGTGGTTTTCTGATAGGCTGTTCTTTTTAGGTTGGAAAAGGAAGGGATGTTGGTTTGAACCAGATTGCCCTGTTTGAAGGGAAAGTTGCTGGTGGAAACGGGGAGCAAGTTCTTAGTAGGGATGTCTACAGACTTGGACACCTTTTTGATTTCTTCAGGATGTTTTCTTTCTTCTTTACAACTGTTGGTTTCTATGTTTGCACCATGGTACGTTTGTGTTCTCCACTTTTAGTATAGACATTGTAAATGATATAATTTTGCTTTCAAGCTTCTGGAATTTTCCTGATGGCAATTTGTACTTGTGCAGATGACTGTCCTCACAGTGTACATATTCTTATATGGAAGGGTTTATCTGGTAACTTGAATTTCTCTCTCTGCTTCCATAACCATTTAGTCCCAAGTAATCTGGGCTAACTAGCTTTTCTACTCTTGTTCTTCTTTTTACTGGCTTTAAATACAAGTCTTGTTTCTTGTCAGAATAATTAGAAGTAGTAATAGCAATAGACGAGTGGTAATAACAGCAATAATAAATACGCAAGCAAGCATATGAATTTATAATTTCGTGGATATAATGCTCGAACAAACAAGAATGTTGCAAGCTGCTGTTTGTATTGGAGTCTGGAGACGCTTCAAGTTCTTAGGAATTTGATGTTTTTAACTTTTGAGTTATAGTTTGCTAGTTATTCGTATTTCATATTGGAGAAGGCATATCTTTCATGAGCTTCTCTTATAATTGATTTGCATTTTGCTGATGCTTTCAGGCTTTCTCTGGACTGGATGAACAAATTGTAAAGCAAGCAAAAAGATATGGTAACACAGCGCTGGATGCCGCTTTAAATGCACAGTTCTTGGTTCAGATTGGAGTGTTTACGGCAGTGCCAATGGTTGTGGGGTTCATACTGGAACTGGGATTGCTGAAGGTTTGTCCATCTTAATTTTATATATATTGAACCAGAAAAATGCTATGGGCTCTCAGTTTTATTTATTTATTTATTTATGTTTTGAGTGTCTGTTTGTTCTCTGTTTTCTTTCTTTTGTAATTCTGAGGACTCCTCCTTCCCTTATAGTGTTTCTTACTTCAATGGAGTTTTGTTTCCTATCAGGAAAAAATAATCTTCCCCACAAGATATTTTAGATATTGAACTGCTGTGTTGGTTGAAGGCTTGAAGTATTTCTCGAGTGGAAATTTTTTTTTTATGAAAATAGTTTTCTTGCCCTAGCTGTAGTCTATGGTGATTATAGTATTGTGTTATTAAGACTATTTACTTATTTATGTCCAAAGATAATTTTATTGCCTTGGTGAATATATGTGTATATATATATAGAGTGTGTATAAATATATTTGTTGTAATTGCTTAACATCGTGCTTCAATGTTTGCAGGCAGTTTTAAGCTTTATTACAATGCAGCTTCAATTATGTTCTGTATTCTTCACTTTCTCATTAGGAACTAGAACCCACTATTTTGGACGTACAATTCTTCATGGAGGTGCAAAAGTACGTATTTTATCTAATGTTTGATATTCTGGTTTTGAAGTTTGCCTTTTTTCAAGGAATTTGACTTGTCATACTTCCATTTTATGTTTTTAACAGTACCGGGCAACTGGTAGAGGCTTTGTTGTCCGCCACATCAAGTTTGCTGAGAACTACCGGCTCTTCTCAAGAAGTCATTTTGTCAAGGCGTAAGAATTATTACTAAAAGTTGCTTTAGTTGACTTTATGCACATTTGGATGCAGAACTATTATATTTACGTTTAGAAGATACTTGGGATCTTTCAATAAAAAATTGAAACTTTGCAAACTGTTTCCTTACAGGCTTGAAGTTGCTCTACTTCTTATTATTTACATCGCATACGGGTATAACAGTAGAGGGGCTGTGTCCTTTGTTCTGCTAACTCTTAGTAGTTGGTTTTTAGTCATTTCCTGGCTCTTTGCGCCTTATATCTTCAATCCTTCTGGTTTTGAGTGGCAAAAGTAAGTATACTATTTTTTGTTTGGTCTACATTTTTATTCCACCTTCCTATTGCATGATGTTTTAGCTGTTGTCTTTACTCGCTGTGCATGATAAACTCTTTGGTTAAACAGAACGGTGGAGGATTTTGATGATTGGACTAGTTGGCTTCTCTATAAAGGCGGTGTTGGAGTGAAGGGAGATGATAGCTGGGAGTCTTGGTGGGATGAAGAGCAGGTATGTGACTGAGAAATGATTTTGCCTGTATACTTCTCATTACGCTTTGGCCTTTCAAAGTCTTTCTTTTCAATGCCATTTTCTGTGGTCTTGTATTATTCTTGTGTACGTTGTTTGCTTGTTGTATAGCTGCATATCCAAACACTCAGAAGTCGTCTGTTGGAAACAATTTTGAGCTTGAGATTCTTTTGGTTTCAATATGGGATTGTGTACAAGCTTGACCTCACTGGAAAGGATACATCACTTGCGGTATGCTGCATACCTCCAACTCCCTGGACGAAATTTATATATTCTCCGATATCAGATTTTCATTTTTTCAGATTAAAAAATAGCTGTGTTCGTATCCATGGATCTTTATTTTGTAGATGTTTACAAACACCTTTCTTGTGTAGATTTATGGATTTTCCTGGGTTGTGTTGGTTGCCATTGTCATGGTGGGCAAGGTATGTGTCATTCTTATCGTCTCTTTTCCCTCAGCAATGTTTTTGTTGTGTCATGAGACTGACTCTAATCGTTTATGCGACATTGTAGATCTTTACCTACAGCCCTAAAAAGTCGGCCAGCTTCCAGCTAATGATTCGCTTCATACAGGGCGTCACTTCCATATTACTTATTGCTGCCATAACCCTTCTTGTTATATTCACTGATCTATCAGTAGCCGATTTATTTGCGAGCATCCTTTTATTTGTTCCTACTGGCTGGGCCATAATTTGTGTAAGTTTAACTATTTCAATTATCCTCTCCATTCAGCTTGTTAAACCTGAATTTGTTTTTTAAATTTGATTTCCTACGCGTTATCTTGATCCTTTTTCGATGCGTTGATATTCAGCTGGCTATCACTTGGAAGAAGGTGGTCAAGAGTCTTGGCTTGTGGGACTCGGTCCGTGAGTTCGCCAGAATGTATGATGCCGGGATGGGTATGATCATATTTGCTCCCATAGCATTCTTGTCATGGTTCCCATTTATCTCCACCTTCCAGTCCCGACTTCTGTTCAACCAAGCATTCAGTCGTGGGTTGGAAATCTCCATCATCCTTGCTGGAAACAAAGCAAATGTCGACGTCTAACTGGTCTTGGTCGTTTTTGGCCAAGTATGCAGTTCCTAGGACTCTTGTATATTTCTGATCGGTGTTGTATCTTCAACGTTATTCTTTTGTTACTATATCCTGAGTTCCGACTTTGTTGTAGCTGTATCTTTGGTTGTAAAAATATTTTGGCGTTTTTGTAGGGAAATATCTTCGCTTTTTCCGAGATTACCTTGGCTCCCTTCTTTTAATTATTGCATTCTAACGATGCCATTTTTTAATATATTTGTTTCACCCAGCTTTGTCTAGTAGAGGTTTCTCTACCACCGAAGTAAATGGTTGATTCATTCCATGCTAGAAAAATGGAATCCGGCTCCGGTTTCCTTACCGAACTTTCGTTATTGGGTTAGCCGAATGCTTGCCAGCTATTTTAACTCGAGTGTTTTTCCCCCACGGCATTAGGTTTTTTCAAGTGTTGCTAAAGAGTATAGCTGATCCCCAATCAACGATATATTTGTTGATCCCATCGCTCAATATCTACGATCAATTTTTAATTTTGCGCTTCCCGCTGAAAACAGCAACTGAAAGTTAACGAGAAACTGCCACAAGCCACTACCTTAGTTGATGTAAAATAATCTCAAGGGCATTGCAGTTTTACCCTTTCAAAAATTAAAAAACAAAAAACCAAAAACGATCAAGAAGAAATGAAAAGAATAAAAAAAAAAGGAAATCAAGTCAAAGAACTGGAATCAATGAGAATATTAAGGCATATTTTTCTTTTGGTTCTTTTAGATTTTCATACCATGTTATGGAGCTATTTTAGACCGTTACAGCGCGTAATACCTTCAAAATGAAAACAATCAGTGGTTCGCCTGGAGAAAAGAACACAGTTTTTTTTTTTTTCAAACTTCTCTTCATTTTCAGTTGAAAGAAGAAATGAGACTCAAAAAGAAGAGATCCCTCTAAAAAAAGGAGATGAAGGGAGGGAGGAGAAGAAGAAGAAGAAGTCGCGTGGCTACGATTAGGTTTTTCGCACTTTTGCCTCTATATTTTTTGGACTTTATCAGACTTCCCTTGAACTTTTAATTTTGACATTTTATCCTTCCAACTTGCTAAAAATTGTTGCAATACGTCCCGCTTTACCAATTTTGTTCTGAATCGTATTCGAGGGATCTTGCAGAATTGAGAGATTTGTGTTGGGATTTGAAATGTGATTTTAGAAGCTTTAGTATCGTCACCAATTTAACACAAGCGTTAGCAAAATGGGCAAATCTACAGATTAACAAGTTGTATGATACCCTAGATTAATAGAAAATCTCTCATATTTTTAATGACTGATGTCATCCCTTTCGGACTCAGGAAAATTAACAAATATTAAACTGACAACAATAATTAAATTAATTCAATGTGTCAATCTTCCTTAGTGAGAGTTGGCCCATTTGGTTATGTTTTCAGAATAGATGAAAACGATTTTTTTTTGAAAAATAAGGATTTTTGGGAAATTATGCTAAGAGTTTTTGAAATTTGTGCCTCAAAAAGCTTACAAAAACATTTTCAAAAGTTCTCAAAATAATAACAAATGGGGCATTTTGCACATAAAATCTTGAGAGAATGGAGAAAATAACATATTTTTATAACTTTTTGAAGTAAATAGCATGTTTTGAAAATTTTTGTAGTAAATAGTATATTTACGATGTACATAGTTTATTTAATGTGTAAATAAGAATTATTTACAATATAAACAAGGGGTAAATAAATAAATTATTTGCAATTTAAATCTATTTATTGTATAAATAAGAATTATTAACACTACAAATAAGAGGATAAATAAATTATTTACACTATAAATTTACTATCTACTACAAATATTTTCAACACTTGATATTTACTATAATTAGTTGTAAAAAATAATATTTACTAAAATTTCCATATAATATCTTTCTACCACTTGTGAAACAACCGGTCCTAAAACAAATTTAAAAAAGGCCTTTTATTAAAAGCCGAAAAGATCTTAAAAAAAAATAATCCTGAAAGACTAACAGCAGTATATGGACAGCCGAGTACAAGGAGTCCATTAGAGCATACTAATTATAAAACAAAACAAAACATGCAAACTAAACTAGAATCTAGAAACAAAGATACATTATTTAAAAAAGAAAAGAAAAGAAAAGAAACAAAGGTACATTACAATATCAAATTTACATTCCCTTTTGACTAAAATATAACATGGAAGTCAAGAGAAGAGTTAAACATTAAAAAAACATACCTAGATGAGGGAGTTGGCACTAACATGAGCTTGTCACCCTCTTCAACATGATGAGAACTTAGTTTTACAGTATACTTATTTGAAAGGTGTTTTCTGTGTGGCATCAGGGTTGTTAAGCTAAAAAGTTCAAGATTTTGTTTGGTTCTGTGACAATAGGTTTATTATTTACAACCATGCTAAAAAGTTGAATCTTTCTTTGGTTCGAGGGAAAACAATTAACGGGTAAACATTTTTTAGTGTTATCGAAAAACTATGCAAATCTGATTAGTTGTACTCCACAAAAAAAAAAAAGAAAAAAAAAACATGTTGTCAACCCCAGAAAACATACATACTGTCAACATATTTTTTTTAATAACATAGACACTCACTAAAATCAGTAAATCATCCTCACATTTAAAACTGATTAAAAAACATATTAGTTCATCTTTATTAAAATATAATTTTTTCGTTTGATATGTTAGTGCTTTGTTGTTTATGCATTTAATAAGCAGTAAATCAGAAGTGTGCAAATCTTTACAAATGTAACATTTTTCTCAAGAAAACTAGTTTTCCCTAATTTTTTTTTTCAATGAATTAATTTGTTAAGGCTTCATATTGTGATTTAAAACTTTAAATTAGCCTTGGAACCATGAAGTAGATAAACCACGAATTATATATAAAATAAACGGATAAAGAATATGCTACACAATTAGTATCTGTTCAAGATTTAGAGAGATGACAAAGAACCCTTTTTAATTAATGGCCAAACTTTTTCTCTACCTAAGTGGCATCTTTTTGTTAGGTTTTACCATGGTCAATCACTGATATGTTAACGGTTTATCATGGTTAGATCAATAATTTATTGTTTTATATTGGTTAATCACTAGCTTATATTGATGCATTAACGATTAGTCATTATGAACTACCAAATTAATCTGTAATAAACCACAAATCAGTC
Organism: Artocarpus heterophyllus; assembly: GCA_025403435.1. NCBI lineage: Eukaryota > Viridiplantae > Streptophyta > Magnoliopsida > Rosales > Moraceae > Artocarpus > Artocarpus heterophyllus. The sequence goes on from CM046345.1 coordinate 5,922,114, forward strand.
TATTACAAATTAATCACTTTAAAAATAACTATAAGCCTCTATTAAAGATTTTCTCGAATTCTATTGTTTTCTCCGAGGTATAAAGATTCACAATTAGTTTTGCTTCAAGTCTCTTTTACGTGTTTCTTTGATATAATTTGTTAAGGGTGTCGGGGAATAACAACTTATAGTCTCAATTCCGTTAATTACACAATTCTTTGCTACTGGTTTGTTTGTTTGTTTGTTTTTTTTTTTTTTGGTATTTAACAATAAGAACAACTGATCTCTTATTTTCTAGTTTCATGCATTCCAAAAATTTGGAAGATCGACATTTCTGCTGATATTTTTTGAAAATTTCCATAGAAGTTGATTTTTCACGAAAATTTTGATTTCTTTACAAATGTAGTGTTAAATGATAGAATTTTGCAAAAATTCTCTCAAAATATCAAGAATATGTACACATATTTTTAAAAAATTTATTTGGATATGATCCAATGTACATTTTTTTCACTATAATTTTATATCTTTTTTTAATCGTAGGACTCAATTTTACATGATTTCACCTATCACATGAGATAAACAAAATAGTCACCTTGCACAAGTCAATAGACAGCATATATTTGCAATTTGAATGTATAAAAGTACAACAATCCAAAAGTAAATTTTACCGTATTATATTATATTTTTGTAAAGTATAATTTTTTTCCCCAAAATGCAGGTATAAAAATACAGGTTTTACTTTAAAAATTTTGATAATTTTTTCAATACAGTTTGCTAAAATAAGAACATCTAGTTAAAGATGACTTTAAAAAGTCATCCTCCGCTAATTCACTTGGGGTATCTTTTTTTTTTTTTTTTTGGGGCTAATATAACCTTCTAACCAATTGAGGTAAACAATTAGTTGATGTGTCTTAATTACGTGTGTTTATTTTTTTCCTTAATTAAAAGAGGATCAATGATGTATTTACGTCCCACCCCATTATTATTTTTCAATTAAACGAACATAGCTACTTAAAAAAAATGGTACATAGAGCTACATATTGCATGCAATCTCAACAATAACTACATCAACAACAAAGCCACCTCATTAGGCCTACATTCCCTTACAAATCGCACTATTTTTTTCTCTCTCATCTCTCTCTCTGTCTCTTCAATATTTTCTCTCTCATAAAATCAGTTTGTCCTCACGTTCCCTCTCTCTCTCCAAACAATTCCGCGGTGCAAAGCTCCTGCGGACCTCCATCATGGCTTCGGTAAGATAGTTTTCCTTTTCCTTTCAGAATTTTATTTTAATGGATTCAAGATGCATGCGTATACATACATGTGTATATACAATTATGCATATACATGTGTATCATGAACATATATATATATATATATATATATTTGTTCTTGAAGAGGGACATATATCATTTTATCGATTTTGTAATGGTATCAAGGAAACAAGATTTTGATTTGGGAGAGGAAAATATTTTAACTTTCTTGAAGCCATGTTTTCTCAAATTCTCTTAATTAATGAGCTTGAAGCATCACAACGTGAAAGAGGTGATCATTTTTAGGCTTCTTTGGAATAATCTTGGAGATCTTCATGAGGATTAATGCCTGTGAATTTGGTTTGAGGTCTTTTATACTATAGTTTTCTTTGTCCCAATCATGTGTACTTCGTTTATATAAGCTCATTTAAGTAATTTCTTAAGGGAAACTCAATATGAAATTCCTTTTTCTATATAGTAGTATTCTTAAAATATTAGTTTTCTATGGGTTGATAAGCTTATTGTTATTCAAAATATTTTGTTAAGTCTACAAAATATTTATGTAATAGATTGTCAAGGGAAACTCAATATGAAATCCCTTATATGATGTGCATTTTTTTGGGGCTAAAGGTGCATTAGCACCGCTTTAGCAAGTTTATACTAATGGGGTTAGAGCACCGTCTTTCACAATGAGTCGGTCCTATGTGGGCCCTATACGGCGGGGCCCACCTCTTGTGAGGAACGGGACTACCCCTCCAAGATAAAAAGAACATTTAATCTTCTTTTTCTACATATCAAATTAAAATACAGTATTGTCTTATGGTCAGACACTACAAGACACACAGGTGTGGATCATGCATGTATAGAGTCCATGTTAGGCTCACATTCTTGTGTCCTGCGGTGTCTAGCACCTATAGCGCCAACATGAATTTTTTTCTCATATTAACACGATTTTAAGTACAATATTCGATTTAGCTTTTCCAAGTAATCTTTGTGTTTCACTTATTTTAGGTTTAACTATTATTTATATTGAATAGAGTATAAATTCATATATATTATCAACCAACTCAAAGTTAATCCGCCCTGAATAATTGAAACATCTTCCAAATAGATGGTTTTAATATATAGATTTATACTAGGTGACTTCTCCTTAACTTGGTTGCATCGAGGTCTTTTTTTTTTTTTTTTTTTGAAATTGGTTGCAATGATTTACATGTCGTTAGAGATGACTAGTTTTTTATTAGGACATACAACACTTTGATTGCTTATCCAAACCAAAAAACAAAAAAAAAAAGAAAGTGAATATGATCAAATATACACTTTTGTGCAATGAAACATGCTAAAACGGTTCCAATTAATATTTGTAATTGCCCAAGTGCTTATTTTTGCTAATAGAGAATTGCCCAAGTGCTTATAAACAATAAAGGAACTATCTTTTGGCTATTTTTCTCAGCAGGATAAAGGTCGTCCATTGCCTAAATTTGGAGAGTGGGATGTAAACAACCCCGCCTCGGCTGAAGGCTTCACAGTGATATTCAACAAGGCCAGAGATGAGAAGAAGACCAATACCGCCGCCCCGGCGAAGATTGTTACGCCGCGAAAAACCAACATTCCTGATCAGAAGAAAGTTGAGACTTCCAAGGTATATGACTTTGCTGTCTCTCTTTATACAAAATTTACACTTAATTGTTGTTAATTTGGTTGTTTAAAAACTTTCAATGCAGAAGAAATGGTTTTGCTGCGGTCCTTAAAAATTGTAGAGACTTCTTCTGGGGGGCCCGAGTGTTTTCTGGTGTGCCTGATCATCTTTGGAACAATAAGTGTTTTTATTAAGTTTTATTTTATTTTATTTTAAAAAAAAACCTTTAATCGGTTTACTTCTGTTTGATCCTGGGCTTCTTTTGCCTAATTCATTTATTGTACTTGTTTATATTGTACTTGAAATGTACGAGAGGAATGTGATGATGCTTAACCCCTTGTGGTGGGAACCACGGTTTCTACCACAAACTCAGTTATAAACAGTGTAAAGTTCTCACATGTTACAGTAACAATTTAAAAAATTGCTACAGTGTAAAGTTTTCACATGCTACAGTAAAAGTGGTTCTCACCACCGGTTCCCACCACCTTCCAAACACCCGATTTTTAGTTGTCAGCTTTATAAATATGGTGGTTCTACGCAGGAATATAATTGTTATTTATTTGTTACTAATATTATTTACATAATTTTTACTACAAGAATTTTTCAGACATCATTAATCTGGCACTTCTTTTTCTTAAACATCAAATAACAGTTAGAAAAGAAGTAGTATTGTACAACCACTTTTTACACTGAGCGCATTGTAAAAATGCAATAGATTGTTTTGATAATTTTACTTTGTAAAGTAGTCATTTTAGCCAACTTCCTTTCTTTTTCTTTTTTTTTTTCAAACATCATATGCAAAATTAAAAAAAAAAAATCAACAACAACGACAACAAAAAATAACTCCGTGCGACAACTTTTCCCAGTGCACGATCGTGGCCGTCTAGTGTAAAAATGCAAAAGATATTTTGCCACCTTCACTTTATGAAGCATGTAGTGTCTTTTTAGCCCAACTTCCCTTCTTTTGAAGGATGTCTAATATTTTTAAAAAATCATTTTCACCTCCATATGAATATAATCCTATTACTCACAAAACTCTAAGCCTCAATTTAATATGTAATTTATTTTTAATAAATTTATTTTTAACTGTGTCATTCGCTTTGGTTAACAACGGAGTTATAATCCAATTAAGTTAAATCAGATGACTCAATATTTTATACTTACATAATCTATTTCATGACTCATCATTTCATCCAGAGGGCCAATGATATACCGATGTTTGTGGTCTTTTAATGAGAAACGGTCCTCAAATATGTCTTTTAATAGACTCAAAATTAAAGCACTTAACAAGGTACGAGGATACGCCAATTCCACTTGTATTGGTAACTTGGTAAGGTGACATGAATAAAGATATAATTTACAAATCCTGTTTTAGCATAACTTCCGTAATTTAACACTAGATAAACTAAAAAAGTGCCATTCTCTCAAAAGCCTGTGGCAATTGGACCAGAACAGTTTATTAAAAGCAAAAAATAAAGTTAAAAAAACGGAAATTACGATCCCTGGTAACGCTAGAAGCTAGCAGACGTTGCGTGTATAAACTCGTTACAACGACTGCTGAATTGTCGATTCACTTCTGCTTCCACTCCTAGCTATTCCAGCTCCTTCCATGGTTGCTGCGTTACTATATGGAGGTTGGTTATCCACGCCAGATACAGCTGAATTTGGCTGTACCGAGTGATCATACTTACAACCAGGTCCGAATTTGCATATACCATAGCGACTGTAATATGTGCAAGGGTTCTGATCCTGGATTTTGAATGAAATATTGGGGTCAACAAGGAAACTAATCGTTGGTTTAAGCTTCTTTTTTGTCAGTAATAGGTGATAATCATCCACCATGTATGGAAATCTTAGTCATGCTCTGAATTGTGTACTTACCGGTCTCAAAGGCAAGCCCTTGTCGCTAAGAGCACATGGGGGTGACACTGAAGGCCCTTTCTTCGGATGGTGATATTTGCAGTTTGATTTGAACTTACAATCCCCAGTTTTTAAGAAGTAACTGCACTCAGGTTGGCCGGGTCGTTCCGGGTATTCATCAGCTGGTTTCTGGGGTGGATGATGTGGATAGATGTTAGTTTCAGTCGCTCGGTTGTTCATGATGTATGCGGGAGGTGGAGGCAAGGTTCTATCTGGTAGATATACTGGAGCCTAAACAAGAAAATACCAAACGAAATAAGCACGCTGTTTTTGGACATATAGTTAGAATAGTTCCACAAAGTGTAGCTTGAAAATGATTATTTGGCCCCATGACATCAATCATTTATGTGAATGGAAATAAAAATATAATAGCCGTAAATGAGAATGCAGTTAATAGACTTAAAAGCTTCATTCAAATATTTTCTTGCAGGGTTATTTTAAGCGAATAGTACATGGTACTGTGCAACAAATAACGAGGCATAATTTAATCACTGATTATGAAATGCCTAAGATATTATCTCAATCCTAAGTTGTCCTTGAAATGCCAACACAAAATTCCCAATAAGTTTGTTATACAATGCATCAACAAGAGCCTAAGTGCATTCAGCTGAAATGCCTAAGATATTATCTCAATCCTGAGTTGTCCTTGAATGGCCAACACAAAATTCCCAATAAGTTTGTTATAGGATGCATAAACAAGAGCCTAAATGCATTCAGCTGAAATACCAAGAATATATGGTTAATAAAGTTCTGAAATTGATGATTTGAAGACTAGACATATTACAGCTGAATGTACTGATTCGTTAGAAATATTATGGATTTCTAGATTCTTCCTTCATCGCCATAATTATTGAATTCTATAAATTGAAAATTAATAGCTGAAAATTACGATCTACAAGGATTCCTAGCAAAAAATACTTCATTTTGTTGTTTTCAGTGGCCACCAAAAACAAGACATGGTGAGCAGTAAAAGGATAAAAGAAAATGAAATACCACGAACTTAGTTTTATATGCCAATAGGAAAAACAGGGCACTACAATAGATACAAAAATACTAAGGTTAACAAAATCAAAGAGCTTCCTTGTTTCAAATCCCACCAAAAAAAACTAAGTTGCATGATAAAAAGTTATGCTAGTTTCTCAAACTAAGATTCATTAAAAATAATAATCATAATAGATCATGAATACACCTGGCAGCATAGCAGAATAGAAATTAAGGCACCTGATATCCATTCCATTCCACATTTTGGGAAGGAACTCCTTGATTTGGTGGAATCATCATTGGCACAAAGGGAGCGGGACCAGGAGCAGCCTCATTCAATGGTGGTCTTGGAACAGACCAAGGTGCTATAGTTGACTGTGATCCGCCTTGAAATGGAACAGGTCCACCATTACCATACCCTGCAGAAGTCTCCCCGGCTGCATCTGTAGGATCGGGGTGATTGAACCTGCAGTTTGTTCCATACTTACAGGAACCAGTTCGCATGTAATAGGGACATTCTTTCTCCCCCTGCGATAACGTACCATAAAAGATGAACAAATACAAATATCACAAACTTTTGGCCTAAAGTTATTAATAAAGGACATATCTCTCACTCCTCAGCCATGAACATAGAGAGATTAAGAAAAAGTCTGAGACATCAGACCGAGATGTTATACCAGTCGGATCGGCAGACCTACAAAGTTAAGCTCCGTAACTGGCACCACAGAAGTCTTTCCTCTACTGTGGTTATATTTACAAGCTTTTCCAAATTTACATCCCCCTGACCTCAAATAAAACTGCATGAAGCTCAGCATTATAACATAACAAAAACTGCTATCGGCCCACAAAACACATTCCATGAAACGTAAAACATAGTCATTAAAGAGTAACATACTAACAGTCTTCTCATAAACGCAAATAAAGGAATCAAACTGGAAAAATTCACTGAAGAGGAGAGACATCTGATCAAAAGTATAACTTGCAATTTGCAAACATTATTTCTTGTATGGTAGTAGTAGTAGTAGTGGTAGTGGTAGTGGTAGCAATAAAACCTTGCATTCTGACTGGCCAGTCTTCTCTGTTGACTCTTCCCGTTCCTTTGCCTTCTCCTTAGAAACCTTCAAGAACAAACAACAAATCATTATCATATAATCGGAAAAGCAAAACCATATATCATTCAAACTATTTAAAAAACAATAATTTTGACGATAATTTTCCTCGCTACAGAGATTATGGCAATGGTCACCAGGAAAAACAAAATCCTCCGACAACAGCATACGATAATCTCCATACAAACACAGACTCAAAGAATCTTCTTTTCGGAGCTGAGAAACTGACAACAATGATAGGAATACACATTGGAGACGAGAAATACCTGGTTGTTTTTCCTTCGAACCGGATGATTGAATTTGCAATTGGATCCAAACTTGCAATTTCCAGTCTTGAGGTAAAAGGAACAATCTTCAGCTTCTGGCCTCACAGGATACTGATACTTCGTACCCACACCAACACTGTTCTTCTTATCCGCTTCACCGCCGCCATTGTTCACTCCATTTTCATTCTCAGTCTCATTCTCATTCTTGTCATCGCTCCCTTCTTCTCCTTCTCCTTCCTCTCGGTTCTCGATTTCTCCTCCGCTCAAATCCTCCTCATCCCTCCCTTCTTCTTCCTTATCCCCCGAATCCGATCTCGAAGCCTCTTCGCTCTCCTTCAAACCCAAACTCCGGAGCTGATCGTGAAGTCCTCCGGCGTACTCCGCCGGCGAGGGTTCGAGATCGGAAGCTGCAGGATCGGGATCGGGATCGGCATTCGGAGAAGACGGGGAATCGCAAAGCCCTGGGTCGGCGTCGCCTTGGACTTGGGGCTGTTCAGAGGGATTTGCGCTGACGGAGATTTCTTCAGAGGGCTCCATTCTCCCTCCACATTTCAAAACCCTAACTTTGCAGGAGAAAAGGAAAATGGAGAGAGAAAGTGAGGAGAGAGAGAAGATTTTTTTTGGTGCGAAAATGAGAGTAAAAAACAAACCAGAAAGGCAGAGTTCGGAAAATAAAGGTGGAAAACTGAAAACTATATGAGATTGTGTCCAAATTTATTTCATTTTTACTCCTCAATGTCGAGCAAATTTTTTTACTTTGATCTTTGGTTTTTAAAACATCCCAAATCGAGTCTTCTAATTTACTAGCTAGTTTAGTTTGTAGGTTCGAACACTTTTTTTTATTTTTTGCGTCTCATCAATTTAAATTTTCATTAATCTATGAACCAAACAGGCATTAATTTTTTTTAAATTATTACTCTTAATTTAGATCAATTTTTATGTTGATCTCATTGCTAAAATCTCTATTTTAAAAAGACACAATTTCTCTCTTAATATTCATGTCTTAAAAACTTTAAAATTAACCCAACAAAACGGCACATGGTCCTTATGTTTGTGTGTGTGTGTGTGTGTTTTTTTTTAGATTTTAGCAAATAGATATAAAAGAATTAACTTGGGACAATTTCATAGATTAAACACATGTTTGAGATGTTTTAAAAGTTAAGGACTAAAATGAGATTTATCTAATAATATAAGAATTAAAAATAAGATATCTCTTTTATTTATCTTTTTTCTTGAAAAATCTTATTTCTTTTTGATAAAATCTAATGAGATGAGATAAAAAAATAAAATCCTAGACTTCAATATTAAATACAGGAAAGTAAATTGAATATCAGGCCAGGTCTTGACACCACCACGAAACCTCAAAAAATTGTTCAAATGAACAATGAAATTTTGACATTGTGGAGTTGGCAATATAGTTTGTTTAATTTTGGGGCAAGGGGGGATGGATGGATGGATATACATGTATTTTTGCTGATGAAAAAAGATTTGCATGGATCTCTCTCTCTCTCTCACTATCAAAGGAAATACATGTTTGAGTATATGGTCTATCACTTCTCTTCTGTGCCAATCTTTTCTTTTCTTTTTGAAGGAAATCAAAGCATCTTCTTATATATATATATATATATATATATATATATATATATGAGAGTGGCAATATATTCTTATTCCTTTCGGAAGTTAAAACCTTTCTTTCACGGCACATCCTTGTCAAAAAGATCAGGCTGTGTATGTCAGTTGAAGTACAAATAGAATACCAGAGATTATTTGAGTTTCTCTTTTTCAACCACTAATTATCAAACAAGTTAAACAATAGAAATAAATCATTTTACAATTGTTTCCATTATGAATCACGTTTTATTCGTGGAAGAGTTAGGTAGATGCAACTTAAAAATACGTATAAAACGGTATTTCCCTCTATAAATACTATTAAATTCATTTTTTTAACTGATGTTTGCGCTCTTACTTTTTGTTGTTGTCGGGGTCTGTCGCGTAGTGATAGCCATCAATTGTAGACTAGTGTCTTTTTCAAGTTTTTCAGCAGATGTATGAATTAGTAGTCACTTGTTTCGAATCATAAAAATTACAATTTAAACCAATTTTATTACAATATTTTTATCATAAAATTTAAACTGCAACGGATTTGAATAACAATTTTTTAGGTTCAAACCGCATTTTCAATTGGGTTATAGTAAATTTAGTAGACGACCTTCTTAAATTTGTTAGCCAAAATGGTGACCGAGAGTCGTCTACTTGGCTTCAAGTCTAGGACTAACTTTTAGTAAATAACGGCCTGTCACGCATTGATGTTCTTGTCCGCAATTCAACGAATATGCGCATTGTTGTGGCTGTCGTTATTGCACGTCTTCAGAATGTGTACTGCCATGGCCGCTAGTAGGGAGGGAGGGGGGAGGGGGGGGGGAAGAAAATTACATTTTAAATCATTTTACGCCTACACTTAAAAATGAATTAAAAGGGACATAGTTTCTAAGGTTCAATCAGAGAAATACTACTTATGTCGTATTGATTTTCAATCTTATTATTTGTATGAAAAAATTTGAAATATAACATTTCTAGAAAATAAAAAGACAATTAAATATTTTAAGTTAAGGCAAGACAAAGAAGTTTTATCTAAGAATATTTTGGCTAAAAGAAGTAGTACGAATCAAATGAAAAATAAAATAAAACGGTAGAATACAATTATGATTGTAAAGAAATAGCATACCACCTAATTTATTCGATTTCTAAGGAAAGAAAACTTGAAGGCTCAAGACTAAAGAGAGTTTAAGGGGCCAATACCTTAAAATTTTCTTGGGCTAATTTCATTTTGTCCCTAAATTATTGGGTGAATCTTATTTTGTTCATTGGCTTCTGAAATGTCACGAAATGAGTCTTTGGTCTACCAACTTATTCTAAATTAACCATTATGTCCATCTTGCTGCTAAGATTTTAATAGAAAAGACATGATTTTCTTTTTAATTGTCGTGTCTTAGGCTCCTAAGTCTGAACATATAAAATTACAAAACCAATTTCCACTAAGTGGCACATGGTCCTTGATGTTTTAAAACAACATAATAGATTGGGAACTCCTTATACGATGTTTTAAAAAAAGACTAAATAAAATTTGGTGTATAATTTGGAGATTAAAAATGATGTTAACGTATCTCTTTGATCATTGGTGGACCTTAGGCCAAATTGTTGTGGTTTGAGACAAAGAAAGGGCCATTCGGGTCTAGTGATGTCCTTGAAACTTCACGCCTGTTTTAGCATGGAGCATGTTAATTAGGCCTAGTACCATTATAAAGTATAATATTATTCACTCGAACAATTTTATTTTTTTTACAGTGTAATTTAAGCCATGTATCACCTTTACGTATAAACAAGGCTTAAATTCTTCACATAAGTCGTATAATCGAAGACTAAAGAAAATTCCTTCAATTTACTCTTGTGTAAATTAGGCTCTATTTTTTTTTTTTTAATAGTAGTGGTACATTTAAATGCCAACTCGTATTCTTCTAAATTTTTGTCTATGTAAAAGGTGCGACATCAACTAATTTTAGTAGAGTGCAAATGGTGATTGTTCTCTGTTTTTTTTTTTTTTCTTTGAAAGTGTGGTTGTTCTGTTTAGCGCCTCACTCTCTCTCTCTCTTAAGATACATTCCAGAGGGGAAAAGGGGGGGGGGGGGGGGGGGTAAAACTGTGGTGGTAGTTTTAACCATGCATTGCAAGAACAGTGTCAAAAGCCATGCAATGAGACGACACGTGGTCATGACTCATGAGATTCACAAGCCTCCGCTTTGAAGCGAAGGAAAACTTTTGCCAATTATTTTGAAGAATTTTCATAAATATTATTTTTTAATATTTAATTTATATTTATGTGTAGCATAACTTAATATATAATATAAATAATAATATTATATAAACAAACACAATTTTTAAAAATATAGCATAACATATAATTTACTAAATTATTTTTACACCACATGACTTGACTCCTACTCAAACCACCCACTTATCCATGAGCCCTATTTTTTATGCAAAAATAAAATTAAAAAGAAAAAGAGATAAGAGATAAAAAATGCAAGATTGTACACCCTCAAAATCTAAAAGGTCTAGGAATTGACATTTGAACTTGTAATTGATTAAAAACTTGCGGCGATGATCTTTAACTAGTGGAAGCATTGTTCTTCTTATTGTTTTGCATCTCCAGCAAATGACCTTGTAGATTTTGTTTTTAAGATATAGAAGTATAAGCCATTTAGCAACGTAGTTTGAAGCAAAGTTGATTTTTAAAATCCAAGATTTGTGAAAGAAAAAACTATAACAAAGTTAGTTTGAACACAACTCTATGATTTGACTTACGTTCCCAAACAGCGAGGAATAATTCCAAATTTGAAAATATAAGTTTATCTTGCTAGAGGCTTAATTCCAAGAACTACAAAAAGATTAGCATCTGATATCTCCATTAGAGGAAGAATGTCTTCAAGATCCAAGCAATTGCTCTTCTTGCAGTAAATGAATGGGTCCAATGAAGACCCTGGCCAAATCAGAATTTACTGTTAATCTAAATAGGAAATACATGGAAATCCTAAAGCCTAGCCCTAACCTTGTCAATGCAACAACAGATTTCATCAGCCAAAATTACATTAAACCTGCTCTTCCGTTGTTAACTAATCACCTTGCTTTCTTTACTGAATGGCCGGTCTTCCGCTTGTGGCGGCTGAAATCCGACACAAATCTGAAAGTCTGCCCGCAACCTGGCTCAGCACATACATAAGGACGAGCACCTGTGTGAACCCTTATGTGTTCAGTCCGAGCCCATGGCCACTTAAATGTCATCTTGCAACCCTTCCATGGGCACCTGAGAGGGCGGTCATCCATGTGGACTCGACGATGCTGCACCAGATATTTATGCGAGAAGAACTTCTTTCCGCACCCCTTGACTGGACAAATGTTCTTTTTATGCAGGACGAGCTCTTGTTTCGCCGAAAAACTCATGATGCATCCCTCAATGTCACAAATGTATTCTCCTTCCTCGTCCTTCAATTTTGCATCATTGTTTCCAGCCTGAGCCTTCACAACTATAGCATTCTTCACCTTTTTCCTACTCAGCTGTTGCTGCTCCTTCCGTTTGGAAGCAGTCGATTTCTGGGGCTTAAGGTTTCTTTTTCTCAGGCGAGTACTAGGCCCGCCTTCTGGCTCTTCTTCAGCACATGAACCTGATATGTTCTGCTCGCTTTGACTATTTCGAACCCGTGGAGTCCGTTGCTTCAATTTCCTGTTTTCTTTTTTCACAGACCGAGTTGTTGATGGCTTCACATGGCGAGGGGTCTCTTGCTTTATTTTCTGCTGCATGGCTGATGTTGTTTGCTTGCTTCGGAGAATCCTTTTGTCCGATTTATGAGCATTATCCTCCAATGGTTCATCCAGATCTTCATCATCCCTCTCGATAGACTTGGCCGGCTTGCTCTTCGAAATCTTCCCGCGCAACTTATGTAAATTATTTCCGTAAAAATAATCTGAACTTGAGTCTTCTCTCTCTATGAATTTGGCTTGCTTGCCTCTTGGAATACGCCTATGCAGCCGTGAATCACTAACCAACGAGTCACCTGAAACCACATCTTCTTCTTCTTCTTCTTCTTCTTCTTCTGTATATTTGGCTTGCTTAATTCTAAAACCCCTCCCACGCGGTTCATGGATATCACTATCCAGGGAATCATCCGAAACAATATCTTCTCTTCCTGTATTTTTGCCAGGCTTGCTTCTGAGAATTTTTTTGTGCTGGTAACGAAAATCAACTCCTAATGAATCATCTGAACCTATGTCATCTGTTTCAACATACGTGGCTTGCTTGCTTCTGGGCGTCTTCCTATGCTGCCTACGAGAATTACTATCCAGTGAATCATCCGAAGCTGAATCTTCTATCTCGGTGTGTTTAGCTTTCTTGGCTGACCCACCCCCAATACTTATAGCTTGCTTGCTTCGGAGAGACCTTTTATGGTGCTCATGAGAATCATCCATTGAATTATCTGAAAGCGCATCTTCTCTCTTGACACATTTGGTTTTCTTGGTTGTCGAACTCTCTACTGTCATTTTCCTCTTCCTTACGTACTTTTTAGCAATCATAGTGTTACTATTCTTGCACGTACTATCGCATTTTCTCTCAAGCTTCTCATCTGGTGTCGCCCAAGTATGGAAGCTTCTCTCCCGTTCTTCTTCCTCTTCAGGATCCCTTTTTGCTAGAAAGGGATGGACCTGACTTGACATCCAGACTTTACCACACCATTTCCCCGCCACAACTTTTTTCTGCCTGGCAGACCTCCTTTCAAATCCATCAGATCTTTCAGACAAGCTAGCTGGAGAACTGCGACCAAATGCATTGTATATAACAGAATTATATGGCATCTGCTTACTATAAAGAGGAGAGCGGCTGAGGTTGGCACTATAAAAAAGATTGATACCCAGCTTCACAGCCCAGTCCCCATGCTTAGGGATGGCTTCCTCACTATCCAGAGCTGCCTGGATCATGTCCTCATCGCCTTTGATGGCATCCCTGAATTTAGTATCATTCCAGAGATGACTGATTCCCAGTTCTTCTGCCATCACCTTTGCTTCAGCCTCTATCTTTGGATACTCTGCAAGTGTTTGCATGGACGCCCAAAATGATTAGAGGGGCATAATAACCCATAGCCGTCCATGGGTAAAGCTACTGAACAAAAATTATGGAACATACAAAGCATGTGAATTAAAGGAACCATGACCATATACGTAACTTTCTTGTGCTTTGGCAACACATAACAAGTTTTGATGAGGCAAAAAGAGGAAAATAGAAAAATACACAAGAAAAAAAAAATGTAAGTTTTCTAAGAGCATATGTAGATTAACACACCTGGATGACAAAGGAGTAGTATATCGACACCTCCTATTTGACGAAGTTGCTGCTCTACCTCTACAGCATGCTCCAGACAGAAGACATGCATTCTACAAGAGTCTTCATCACATATTGGAACAAAAGGCATGTTTTCATTCTTCATTGGTGCAATGGCCTTACAAAACCTCGTTGCTTCAGCATCGTAGGTATCTGGGGAACACGTATGTGAAACTTTCATGCCATCCCTAAATTTGGGGACCACACCATTTGATTGTGCTGGAGCAACATTATTAGTTCCAAAACTAACAGTGCAGTCAAAACTTTGATGACTGTCATGCTTGGAGTTATCTTTATTATGTCCATTCTCCATATAAGAATCAGCATTTTGCGAAGCAAGGTCATCTGCAGAATCAAGTTCTACTAAAGAGCGACCATGAACTCCAGCTGCATCACCCTGGCAGTTTCGGAAATTGGGGCTGGAATTCTCACGACAATATTTACTTTCCAAAGAACAATTTGATACATTCGTTTCATTTCCATCAACTGCAACATCTTCCTCGACCTGATCTTCCTCAGAATCTGACGAATTTCCATAATTCAAAGCTAATAAGCCAAGCGCAGAAGGAGCTTTTTGTGTCTGAGTGTTTGAAACTACCACATTATTTTGATCTGCCAGCTGCAGTTGGTAATTAAGGGACTGACCAGGGTTTTCACAGGAAGCAAGAGGCGCACTACTATCTGTCCACCCTGATTTGAACACAGCATAACTGAAGTTAAAGAATATTGCATGAATATACAGGGAATCTGAGGAACAGTAACCCAATTGTCGAGTTTCAAGTTTTTACTGAAATAATAGTTTATACTATATGATTATGTGCAATCTTATTCAAACAGCAACGGAAAAAAAAAATTATATTAAACCAACCTCTATAGGTATTCTGTTTTGAAGCTGTCTGATCCCCATTAGAAACTGGGAACACGTTGCTAGCTACTCCAGCATTTACAACCCAATCATTAAAAAAGCTACAGTCAGCCGACATCAGATATCGGGCTGCTGGTTCTCTTGGCCGAATTATAGCAACACAAGCAAAGCTCAAAATTCCACAGGTGACACAAGAAAATAGCCTCTGGTCTGACAACCCCTCATTGTCAACAGTACTTTCCCCTTCAACACTCATGCTTGAAGTCTTTGAATTTGAAGCACATGCAAATTTATTTCCACGTAATGAGGGAACCCAGCTCCCCTCACATAAAGAAGCAAGTTTTCCTTTCACTGAATAGAAATCTTTCACTCGATCAACCTCCTGCTTTCTGTCTATCATCAGATCATTAGAAATCAAACTTCTTGGGGATTCCATTTCTTCCCCAGAATTGCATGAAGCAAGGGGAAAACCAGAGTTTAACCTGGAACCAACACGCAATTTTGAACAAACAGAAATGTCTGTAGAACTCCTAGGAAGAAGTACAATGGGAGAACCGTTTCCAAGAACATGAAGTAGGTCATTATTCTGTAATACATTCTGGACAAATAACTCTTTCACCACTGTTTCTCCTTCACCTTTTTTCTTATCTTTTAATCTAGAACTCCGTGGTTCAGTGCCAATGCTCACAGGTATTCTACATAGAGAACAGGAAAATGGAGGTAAACACACCCAAACAAGTGAATAACTCATCCTATCCGTGATCCTAGGGCAGAAAGAATGTCACAAAATGGTAATTGAACACACCTTGAACACAATGCAAGAGCAAGATCATAAAGTAGCTGGAAGTGAGACACCATTGGTGGATAGTTAATCGAAGCTCGTCGGATAGCAGCATCCTTAGCCACCCTTAACCATTCAGGAGTAGCAATATTAGCTGCTTCTCCACAATTGAATCCTAATCAAAAAGTTCAAATTGTTCAAATAGCTACACCAATCGGATAATAGTAACTTTGAAAGTACCAAATTGAAATTTTTAGTCTCTCACCATGACTAAACCCAGTATGATAGGCTCTTGGGAAAGTGACAACAAACTCACCAGGATTTTGCACTAGCCTAATTAAAAAGCAATTAAAGGAGTAAGAGCACATATTGACACGGTAGCCACTATATTTATTCAAGGAAATGTCTAAAAAATTTCAGCAAATAAAGTTTTGAGAGATTGATCCTATATCAAGTAGCAAGTAGAATTCTATTTTTTACCATCAACAACATTGAAAACAAGTCAAGAGGAAAGTCGGAACTAGGATAGCAATGCAAAATTACCTGCAGCATGGAACCCCAGCACGAACAAATACCTCAGGTGACATCACTGTAGTCTTCTCACCAAGAATGGAAAAAGTGACTGATCCAAGAATAAAGAAATCAAACATGGAAAGCTGAGGAGGAATAAACAAAAAAAATACGACAACACGAGAGCAGTTATAGTCCATTCTTTCTTCTTCTTTTTTTAATTTTGTTCCTAATTCATTGATCAGGGCTGGGGGGCTGGGGCTCTGCACTAAACAATGAGACACGTAAAACCTCCTGGTACATAACCCCCCACCCCCACCCTTCCCCACAAAAATCAATATTCAGTTTCAGGTCTTTAAATTATCTAGTTTTAGGGCGTAAACTTATTTACTTGTATGAAAAGTAACATGGAGACAGAGGATTAGAAGGACAATCCTACTCCTGCAATGTATTCTATCAACTATACAAAATGATACCTTAACTTCTAAACAATTTAGCCGATATACATTTCCGACAAGGCTTAACATAATATTAAGCATATCGTCTGCATAGCCATAGACCTCCTAGTCATTGTTGAAACGTGAAACGTAAGAAAATATACGAAAAATCATCAAAATATGCTCTTTTCCGACTAAATTCTAAAGTCTTGTCTGTTTCATTTATTCATCCCAATAGATAATCTTGACATATACACTCAACAGTGTCCAATAGAACTAAATTCTCAAAAGCCTACTCAACTTTATTTGAAACAGAACACTCTACAAGCATAAAACAGGTAATGCTCAATCAAGTGTTCTATAATAAACTATGCAATTCAATAATAGTATGCTGAGCTAAAACTCACCAAGAGGATTGATCTCTCCGCCATAGCCGTGAACTCTGACGACCTCCTCAAACGCCACGGCGGCTTCCCTCGGCACGCCGTACCACGTCTTTCCGGCCCCCATATGCAGGTAATTCAAGCTGTGCAAGTCATGGTCTTCCACATGCCAAGCGAACCAGCTGAACATCATCGCCACATACACCATCGGCGACGTAACTCCTGGAATCTCCTCCTTCATGAACCTCAACAGAGAGCCTTTTGCCCTAGAAACCGCCCTCATATTCCACGCCGTCTCTCCCAAGGTCGCGCCTTCCCCTGCCTCCCTACTCCTCTTGGCGCTCACCACCGGCACGAACGCCGAGCCAGGCATGTCGTTGGCGTACTCCACGGAGAACGGCTTGTCGACGGTGGCCTTCCAGTACATCGTCTCGATTTCCAAAGGCGAAAGCGTCGCACCTCCTTTCTTCGAGCATCTCTTCACGAAGCCCCGCTCGAAACCCTTGGCCTTGGCCTCAAACTGCTGGAAGGTGTAATTCTCGCCGCTCTGCCACACCGGCCTCTGGACCGGGCGGAGTTTCCTAGGACAAAACCCGATCTGCTGCTGGCGAGTGGTGAATGTGGGAGGGCTCTTCGGATTCGACACCTCGGAGCCGCCATTGCGGGCGGCGAGTGACTTGTTGAGGTTGGCAATTACGGTCTTCTTCGGCGAGGGAGGCACCGGAGGGACGATTTTGCAGATTCCGTACTTGGAAGCCTCCTTCTCGATCTTGAATATGTAGGAAATCGGATCTTGGAACTCGGCCAGAGTGGGATGGTACTCGGGAGCTAAGGGTAGGGTTTTCAGCCATGAAAACACCTCCGGTGCTGCAGCTTGCTCCGAGGTCAACCCGAAGCTGCCATTAATAGATAAGTCGGAGGAATTCTCTCTGAGATTTGGGTTTTCTCATTCAAAACCCCATTGCCAAAGAGAAAGAGATAGAGAGAGAAAAAATATATTATATTTTATAATAAACTAGAGAACCTGTTCAGATTCTATTATGCTTCATATCATCTGATTTTCGCCGCTTTTTCTTTTCCTTTCTCTCTGTTTTTTGGGTTTTTCAATTTCCTCTGTATTTTATTACCAGATACAGAGGAAGGGAAAAAGAGGAAAATATAAAATTGGGGCAAGTGTTGAGCGAGTGAGAGAGTGAGAGTAAAGAGCAGAACGGAGATGCCAAATGACATTGTTTTATGAGTTATTTACCGTTATACCATTTCTTATTTGGGCATTCATCGGCGCTAAGATATCAAAAATATCTTCTTGGTAAGCTAACAATTTTAACGGTCAAGGTAATTGTGGCAAACTTTAATGAACTACGACAGTTGGGGACGTAGTTGGAAGCGTAAGAGAAAATAATACAGACTTAGTTAGAACCGTAAAAGTACTATTTTAACCTTTTTTTTTGGTGTGGTGGTGAGAACTATAGTTTTTCACTACAATTCAGTTATAAATAGTATAAAACTTTCATATACTATAGTAACTATAAAAAAAATTATTACAGTGTAAAACTCTCACATATTACAATAAAGATGGTTCTTACCACTAGTTCCTATCACCTTCCAAACACCACCATTTTAAACACATTATTTGTTTATTTAGAAGTTAAAACTGTTTTTTTCCTAAAAAAAAGTAATCATTAATGTCATTCCACTGTTCAATCTCTTCATCACGTTGTATTCAAAAGATAAGCTTAATTTTTATTCATGTCACCCGCATAACTAACGTTGCACAACATATTAATAGGGCAGCCTTCGTAAGAGGAGGAGAAAAAAACATACTTACCTTGTACCAATCCATTGACTACCAAAATGTGTTTTGTAATTTATATTTTAATTTTCTTTACAAGTTTTTCCGTTTATGGGTTGTGAGCGACGATGAATTTGATGAACCAATAGGTGGAGCTTCGCCGTCGTTTTCCTCAACTTTTTATTGGTATTATTTGCTCCAAGAGAAAGAAAAACGGAAAGAGCTTGCAAATTTTGTCAAAATGTTTCTGACTGTTGAGCCAGAAGCAAATGTTTTTTCTTGCATCCTAAGGTATTTCGTCCTTTTTCTTTCAGAAAAAAAAAGTACATATATATATATGTATATATTAACGGAAAGTGAAGGCAATTGGAGATTTTCACGTTCGATTTGACTTTGACTCTAGTTAGTCAAATGGGTAAAAGAGAGGCTGAGATGTCAAATGGAGATTGATAATGGCTTTGTACTTGGCTAAAGGGGTCAATAAAAGAGTAAGATTTTTCTTTTTTTCTTTTTTTTTTTGGAAAAAAAGAGACTAGAGATGGTAAAAGAGTATCATACACATTACATACCATTAAAATATATATATCGTGTAAATGCACGTCTTGCGCTTTATGTGTGCGGTAAGCATGATAAGTTGTTCGTAATTCCACGTTGTTATTTGTTGCATAAAAACTTCATTTCACATCTAACGAGATAAATACTTAAATATATTTGTAAATGACCACCTATTACAAGAAAATTGATGGAAATTCGACCTTAGACATTAATTGGATCTATAAAGGAAGACAGATGAAACACAAAATAGAAAAATCAACTAGACATGACCAAAGCTTGTTCAAAAGAACAATTACATTCAATGGAAAAAATCAATTGACCAAGACCAACACGTCAAATACTAGCAACACAAGTGACATAACATAGATATAAATCTAGTTGCATGCCAACACACACTGTTGATTAACAAATCAAACAGGTGGGATACACAAAAAAAAAATCGGTAAGTAGGAAGACAATCTTTATTATTACAAAAGAAGTATCACTATTATTAAACTAAAAAACTTAAAAGACCCCAACAACATGAACAAAACAAGGAGTGATAAGCCAACCAACATGACCATGGAGGACAAATTAGCAAGGATCTACACAACTTCACCGTCGGGAAGCACCAACATGACACTGATAAAGATCCACAAAACTAAAACAAAACACAAGTTTTATAAATTTTATATGCAAAATTAAAAGGAAAAAGGCCCCAAAAATTTAAAAGAAGAAGGAAAAGAAAAAAAAATTTCAGGGGACGAGCACCACCGATAGTATAACATATACATGCACGCGTATGATTTTATGACGATTAGTTTTCGTGGCCACAAAATTTGTTGCATAAATAAATATCTCCTTGTAACATCTAAACCAAATTTATAGGAATCATTTATCCAAATACAGGTATTTGCCTTTATTACTTGGGTAATTTTAAAGGAAAACTTAAAAGAAAACCAAAAGTGGTTACATCGAACTTTAAATATTTTCATTTCAAAAACCCTTATCTTTGTTTTTTTTATCTTCTTCTTAAAAAAATATAGACGTGGAGGATTTAAAAGAAAATTACATGTTACGTCGCACTTTTAAAAAAACATGTTTATTTATGTCACAATTAAAAAATGTTGCATCACATAACTATTTATATTATATATTTAAATTGTGTCATATTTAAACATATTTAACATTGATGAAAGCAAGTTGTAAAAAATATTTATGAAAATTCTCCAAGATTTAAATTCCAGACTTTACCACGGGCTCAAATGTAAAATTATTGTTAGATTTAGTTACTATCGCTTTTTCTAATCTTTTTATATATATTAAAATATTAAATTATTATTTTTTAAAATATTAATTTATTGTTAGTACCCATTATCCACCTCCAACAACAAAAGTTTTTAAGAGAATGAATTACTTTGCCAAAACACCCTATGAATAAACCACATATTATTAGAGCTTATCGCACGTTGGATCAACTCGAGGGAACCTAACAGGAGAACCACTTTTAGCTCTTCTTTTTTTAATTCAAAAGCTATTTTATATACACTTATTCTAGAGAGTATTTAAAAGAAAAAAAAAAGTGAAAATTCATTTCAGAATTCAACAGAACTCTTGTACTAATTATTTTACCCATTTTGTTTTCCAATAGCAAAACAAGTGAAATATATCTATTGTTTCTTTTGTTCTGCAGTTTTCGGTTAGTCGCTTCTCCTCAAAAAGTGTATGTTTTACCGACTAAAAAAAAAGAAATTTGCATTTTGTAGAATTGAGTACTTTAGTTTGACTTTTTTTCTGTTTAGGAAAAAAGAAAGAGAGTTTTGAAAAAGTGTACTACGTAACATTTTTAGAAAACAAATTTCGTTTTGTTTGTCTGGTTACTTGAAAAGTTGTTTTTACATGCTTAGATGTGTTTTTATAAAAGTGTTCTCAGCTTTTATAAGTATTTTTTTAAAAAAAGTTGTTAAGGGTTTTGAAAAGCTTTTTTATATACATTTGTTAACCATATATTTAGGAATAAAAATTAAAAATTTCATTTATATTCTTGAATTATATTACCATTTACATCAATAAAAGCTCTTGATTTATTTAACTAAATAAGTTTAAAAGTTTTTTTTAAATCAAAAAACATTTATTAATTAAATATTCAAACATTAATTAAAAATCTATAGCTTATACCATTTTCTTATTTTATAGCTTAAAATAAAAGTATAAATTATCTCAAACGGGCCGCAATCTAAGCTTTATTATCCAGGAGTGAATGTGGTGGGTGGAGAGGACAGACAGGGGGAGACCCTCAAATTCAATCCGTCCTTTGATTGGAGAGATGAGTGGAGGAAAATGAGAGAATCTAATTTCAACTAAAAAGACCTTGTTACTCTCAACAATAACTTACTAACAAAAAGTGAAATGGACAATTTAGGGCCTGTTCGGTATGATTGTTTTAAACAACTCCTTGTTTTTTAAAACAAAAAAGGGAAATCTCATAAGAAAACATGTTCGGTAGTCATATTTCTGTTTTTTATTTTTCAATCTGTTATCATTTTTTTTTTTTTTGAATTCTGAAAACAAAAATTTGATGTTTTCGAAAATTTTTTTAAACCACTTTTACATTAAAAAAGATCTTAGTTCTTCCCTTAAAAAAAGATCTCAAATCTGTTCCTCACTCCTGTCTGCTCTCTTTCTTTCCGTTTGTTTCCTTACAATATGGGGAAGAAAAACATCTCAATCGTCATTTTAGATCTGTTCACAACGGCTAAGATCGGATAAAAAATTCCCACAACGGACGAGAAGATCGACGGCATCTAAGATGGCAAAGCTCGCAATGGCAATGGCTCTTTGTCGGTGGAGACACGAAGCTTGAGACGGAGCCTGCACACAAAGTCTACTCTGTTTGCGACAGTGTCCGATCTCTTCGCCGGAGAAGATAAGTGTGGAATGGTGGAGTAGCAGCCGGTTAGCTTCATACGGGAGGAGAACTGTCACAACCAGAGAAGCCAGAGATAAAATATCTGTAGCGAGAGATGAGAAAGAGGAGAAGGGAAGAGAGAGAGAGTGTCCACGGTGGAGGGCGAGAGAGGAGAGAGAGAAGAATGGAAAAGAGAGAGAAGTATCATGAGGAGAGACGTCTAGCAAGATGAGAAAAAAGAAAAATAGAAAAAAAAAAGTATTAGTCAAGTTTTAGGATAATTTTCAAGGGGAAAATAGAAAAAAAAAAATAAAAGGAAATCTCATATTCACGAACTTAAAAAACATAATATTTATTGCTACAAGTTGTATGAATTATGATATTACTAGAATCCCGACAACAAATCTGGCCCACAAACACAACCTTAATGGTGAGTCCATCCTAACTTGACTCTAACATCGGTCGATCCGACGGCCCACAGTCCCAACCCTAACAATGAATATGGTCCGTCATCATGACCCTAACTTCAACCGTCAAAATAGATCCCGACCTCGACCTCAACTAGGCTTATTGGTTCTATCTTGTCCCGCTGTTTCAATAAGTTGAGTTCAAATCAACTATATTATTTTTTTAAAAAAATATGTAACAAAGTTCCCCATCAAACATATTTTTTTCTCATTTTTTTAAATAGAAAACAAATAAGAGTTATCGCACATGCTTTTTAGTTAATAAAATAAAAAGTAAAAACAAAAAACAAAAAACAAAATTTTTATTTTTCTAATTAAAAAAATACCAAGCGTACCTTTAGTAGTTAGTCATATAATCATAATCTATTCTTTCAATTATCCTTGATCGATTAAACAAAATCATCTATCCTTTATTTTCCTATCCTTTAATCCTTATCTCTTTTTAATCCCTATCTCTCCACCAAATGAAAAAAATATTTGATAAAAATCAATTCTAACTAAACTTTAATGTATATAATGTAAAGTTTTTACGTGTTATAATATAAAAAACTTACAATGTAAAGTCCTTACATGCTATAACTTCAGTTAAATAGTATCAATTGTAGCCATATTTTCTAAACACTTTAAAAGCCTTAGAAAAGATTATTCAAAATGTATTTATTAAAAAGGATAAAAAAAGAACATTTGTAATAGTTATCGCTAATAACTGCAAAAGAAATCCGACGGACGAAATGTGACTGAACGGTTTTAAAAAATAGAAGAAAAAAAACATATGCACATTTTCTATAATACAACGTACTGTAGTTTTACTCATGTTCTATAAAAGCATGATACACCAAAAAGCAGATTTTGTAATCATTAGATTCCGTTACGGCCACTCTACGGATCATACAAATATTTCTCTCTCTCTTTGCCCGTCCCACGTTGCCCATGCATTTGGTGCCCCCAACACAAAAAAAACAAAAAAAAAAACAACAACAACAAGAGAACATATAAACATAATAATAATAATATAATAAACATTATGCAACAGAGCATTTGGGTATTAGAAGAGATCCAAGAGAAAAAGATGAACTAATCTTCCATTACCTTATAAACAAAAATTGATAACTAAGAAACATGTGAGATAAATGAAACAAAAAAAAAAGTTGCGGCCACGTGTTTGCACGCCCACTATATGGATCCAGGATGTGGAATCTTGATAATGACACGATATACGAGTCGATAATGACAGAAATTTTACGGGTAATGTTAGGAGAAAAAGGTCAATTTGTTATGAACATGTTTAATCGAAACATGATACGAAACGAAAAGAGATTTTAAAAATACATTTAATCTACATATTTTAAAGTTTGTTATGATATGCGATCTTACAATAATTGTTCTTATAATTGTGTACTTTTATTTTTTAAATTTGATGGATGTTATCATATTGTAATAGTATGACTTTTTAGTTATTAAAATATGTTAAAAAACCTCCATAAAAGTGTAGAAATTTGTGACGGATTGCATGTCAATTATGTGTCATAATTTTGAGTCGTGTCATGTCAACCCTTGAAGTGGTCGTATCATATTCATGTTGTCATTTTCAAAAAAAATTATCATGGGCTGGTTCAAGTTTACTAAACATGCAGAAAGAAACGAACTAAACACAACATAATACTATATTCAATTCAAATTGCAGCCCTATATTTGGATCCATCTACGTCCACATGCAATTGTTGATTTGTTACAATAGAGAATGATAGTCGAGTGTAACATGTTCTGTGAGATACATAATATGTTGTATCTATAGATTGCAATGCTTCCTTTAGGCATTATTTTTGACGCATAAGGATCCAGTCTTGGGTGGTTGTACTTCTAGGGATGTAAGAGCTGCTATGTAATTTTTTTCATTGAGTGGAATTTTCAGTTCATGTTCCCCGCATGTATCCCTACTTTGGTTGGTAGCTTGAGGCCTCGAAGCCTTAACATTTGACAAAAAGGCTCGACTCCAAGCACTTGATTGTATGGCTGTTGGTTGGGCTCAAGCCTTCAAGACCCTCATCAATTGGGATAGTCTGTAACGCCCCGAAATTTATTTAATGTTAATGTAATAAATGATGAATTAGTGTGCCATAATTAACGTTTTAACATTAATTAGATTATTTGTTGGATTTTGAATTTTGGTTGTTTTGTTAAATTGATGCGTTCAAATGATTTCTTATTGTTTTAAAATGATGTTTTGAGTTTTAAAACACAACAATTTGTAAAATGTTAAAAATACTCTTTTTACAAAACCGTGGGCGGCACATGGTTTTCGCACAGTAAAACCCACCGATTTTCTCTATTTATTTCCTTTCCTCTCTCTCTCTCCTCACTCTCACGCAGCTCTCTCTCTCTCTTCCTCTTGATCTCTCTCGGCACTCTCTCTCTCTCTCTCATCTTTCTCAAATTTTGAAACCATTCGAATCCAAGCTTCGGATAGCAAGGAGGAAGCTCGGGGACGTGATTCGGCAACCGAGAGCGGATTGAAGCTTCGATTCGAGGTTAGATTCGAAATTTCTAAACTTTTTACAAAATTTTCAATTTTGTGTGTTTTTGAAATCTAGTTTGTTTAAGCTTAGAAAACCTGGATTTGAGTTAAAGAACTTAGAACAACTAGAATCTAAGCTAGATTGAAGAAAAACGGATTGATTCAAGATTTTCATTTTTCCTCTTTTTCCATTTTGGATTTTTGAGGATTTTGAGTTAAATCTTGTTTAAATGATTCCAAATGTCTAGAATGTTTTTCTATCAACTATGATTTTTATGCCTGGGATTTGAGAAAAAGGTTAGAATCAAGATTTGGATTTTGGGGATCGAGAACCCGTGGCTGGGATTTCTGGATTTTCCCAGTTCGGCAGGCCGGAGTGAGGATCGGCAGGCCGTGTTCTTCCGACCGGCAGGCCGAACCTGGGGAAGTGTTCGGCCGACCGAACTTTGCTTACGGCCGCCGAACTGTGCAGTTCGTCCGCCGAAGCAGGGGAGTTCCGGCAGGCCGACCGAGGCATGAGAAATTTTGTGATTTTTCAACCGTTTCATGTTTTGAACCCTGATTTAATCCCAACATTATAGAATGATTTTAATGATACAAATGGCACACTAGGACATCATGAATGATTTAGTAACATAGAATGTCTCGAACTAGATATTGATCGACTTAGTTTGTATCTAGATCGTTCGTGGTTCCGCGGAGCTAACGTATAGCGGACTGTGGGATTACGGTGTGGGGCACCGCACGAGTATTGAGGTAGGACTTCTATCCTATTTCTTTGGTAGCTTGGTTTTGAAATGATTTGCTTTGAAAGGATTCTATTAAATGTTTTCAACGGTTGTTTGAAAATGGTTTTATCGGTTATATTTTAATATACCGTGATCTGAAATGAATTCATAATAATGTAATTGACAACACTCGGTAATTGGGTTTTGAATGATAATGATAATAAAACATAGGCATGATGCCATATCAGAGATCGGGTCGTGTAGCGATCGACCTTGGGGGCAGGTCCCGAAACCCAGCTGGGCCACTACGGTGGTGATATCATGGTTTGCCTAGGTAAAAGAAAATGGTGTTGATTTGACGAGTAGACTGTTCTGTGTCAGAACGGTTCTACTCAAATTATTATTTATTTATTTATTTAAGTTTCTTTTGAGTACTCCTAAATGATGTTTCTTTATTAAATTATTTATAAAACTTAGTCCTACTGAGCCTTTCGCTCACGTTTTATTGTTTTAAATTTCCCCCCCTCTAGGTGGTTTCCCATTTAGGTTTGGAGAGATTCTTCGGACCGAACTCAGGAGCAATAGGAGATTATTTATATCTTTGTGCTATTTAATCAAGGCATGTAAAATTTAACTTTATCTGTATTCCTGGACTGTAATTGTATTTATGATATTGTCAGAACCATGTGTGTGCACAAGTTGTGGGTTATGGAACCCATACTCGCGGTTCTTTATTAATTTTTATTACTTTGCTTATATTTATAAATTCTTTTATAAAATGTGGTGGAAATCTTCTTATTCCTCACTTAATTTGATCCTTAAACCATTGGTTTTAATTAAATTCTATTTAATTAATCTAAATAATCCGCACGTCACCTCCCGTACTCTAGGGGCGTGACAGAATGGTATCAGAGCTCAAGGTTATGAACCTTGGGAATTGTGCACACATAGGTTTGACAATGAAATACCTCTGACAGTCTAAATTTATTTTCAGAAGTGAGAGAATGGCACCTAGAACGTCGTCGACTTGCTGACGTCCGAGTTCAGAAATGATGAGAGCATGATGAGGTCTATGTTTGCGGCCTTTCGGTAGATGGCAGCCAGGGCTAGACCGAAAGACTTAGTGTTGTGCAGTCGGCATGTGTTCTTTAAGGAATTTCGACGGGCGTCTATTCTGACTTTTGATGACAATGGGGATCCGCAGTTATCAGACTATTGGTTGGATTCGATCTTGAAGCATTTGGATACTTTTAGTGTGGCCTGAGGAGTATCGTGTGGAATTCACGTGTATAAGCTCGAGGGTGGCGCTAACACTTGGTGGAAATATACTAAGCGTCTGGAGCGCGGTGGTGATATCAATTTGGGACAAGTTCGAGGAGCTGTTCTATGATCGGTATTTTTCGCAGGGGTATAGAGACCAGAAGGCAGCTGAGTTTTATAGATTGCAGCAGGGGTGACTTATCAATTTCGGGAGCACGAGGCAAAGTTTAACGAGTTGGCTAGGTTTGCTTCATCGGCGGTGGCATCGGAGCGCGAGAAATGCATTAAGTTTTCAGGAAGGGCTCAAGGCTCCTATTCGACGACAGTTGGTTGCTCTACGGCTTAGGAGTTTCGAGAGCCTTGTGTCGTCGGTGATCTCCGTGAGAATGATTATGTGCAGTATTGTGAGGACCGAGCCAAGGCTTTAGGAGGACCGCAGAGGAGTGGCAGGAAGAGTCACTAGTAGTTGTCCAGCTTTGAGGAAAGGCAAGCAAGACGGTGCGACCAGTGGCAGCAGCAGTTCGTCTGACAGCGGGCGCAGCAATCCCTACAGCTTTCATTGTCATTTCTGTCAGCAGCCCGGACACATCAAGAGGAATTGCCTCGATCAGGAGTGCTCGTCTTGGATCTCAGACCGGAGAGGATGACTAGTCGTTCGTCTCAGCCTCAGCCTTAGACCCTACCTCCGCCTCCGCAGTACCCGCAGTTGCAGCATCCGCAGTTCTCTCCTCAGTAATTCTCATATCCGGCACGGGGGCAGCAACCACAGCATTTTCAGCGCAGTGTTCCTCAGTATAGAGCGTCGAGTACAAGTAGTGTACAATCGTCTCCATCTCAGCAGCATCGGCCGAGTAATCCAGGACCCAGTAATGTCGGTAGAGGAAAGGGAAAGGCGCCAGTACAGGTTCATGCAATGGCATCTGGAGGGTCAGATTCTCAGACTGGTAACGCGGTTGTCGATGGTATGATCTTGGTTTCTAGATCTTTAGCTCAGCGTTTTATTTGATACCGGATGCCTCTCATTCTCTCATTTCGAGTTCTTTTGTACATGCCTTGGGATTAGAGTAGAAGAGTTTAATGAACCCCTAGTTATAACTTCTCCCTTGGGGCGGGTGTGTGGTAAATTGTATGTGTAAATCCTGTAAAATAAGATTGGGGATGAGATTTTGAAAAGTGATTTAATTATACTCCCCATGAGCTCCTATGATGTAATTCTAGGGATGGACTGGTTGTCCAGGTATAGTGCAGTCGTGGACTGCCAACTTAGAAAGGTGACCCTAGTGTCTGATAGGGGGACGGTGATCACTTACCAGGGTGGTGGTGATTGGTAATGAGTGAGCGTCTCATGAAGTCGTGTCTAGGAGGGCGAAGGAATCTAGGTTGTTGTGCTTTTCTTGCCAACCTAGATTGTGAACCCTATGTTTCGAGTGGCAGTGTAGCGATTCTGGTGGTTGATGAGTTCGAGGATGTTTTCCCCGACGAGTTATCAGGGTTACCACTGCATCGGGAGATGAGTTTGTATTGAGTTGTTTCCAGGGACATCACCGATTTCTATGGCACCTTATCAGATGGCACCGATAGAAATGAAGGAATTGAGGAAGCAACTTCAGGAGCTTGCTGATAAAGGGATATATTCGGAACTAGCACATCTCCGTGGGGAGCACATGGTTTTGTTTGCTAAGAAGCATGATGGGACTCTCAGGTTATGTGTGGATTATCGGCAGCTAAATCGTGTCACGGTGAAGAACAAGTATCCCTTGCCTAGGATTGATGAGTTGTATTGATCAGTTGGGAGGTTCGCGCTACTTCTCGAAGATTGATTTGCGTTCAGGTTATCATCAGCTCAGGATCAAGGAAGAGGATATTCCTAAGACAGCTTTTAGGACTCGGTATGGACACTTCGAGTTTTTGGTTATGTCGTTTGGGTTGACGAATGCTCCGGCAGCTTTATGGATTTGATGAACAGGATATTTAGGCCATATCTGGATCAGTTCGTGATCGTGTTCATCGATGATATTTTGTGTATTCTAAGACTTGGGAGGAGCATGAGCAGCATCTTCCGGATCGTGCTTTAGACTCTGCGGGAGCACCAGTTGTATGCTAAGAGGGAAAAATGTGAGTTCTGGTTGACTGAGGTCAAATTTCTGGGTCATGTTCATCTCGGAGCATGGTATTTCAGTGGATCCGTCCAAGATTGATCTATATTGGAGTGAGAAACGAACAAGGAATGTAGCGGAGATTCGCAGCTTCTTAGGTCTTGCTGGATATTACAGGAAAATTGTAAAGGATTGTTCAAAGATTGCAGCTCCGTTGACGAGATTGATCAAGAAAAATGTCAGGTTTGAGTGGAATGAAGATTGTGAGCTTGCTTTTCAGGAATTGAAGAATCGGTTGACTTCAGCTCCAGTGTTGGTTATTCTAGCAGTGACGAGCCATATGAGGTTTATGCGGATGCTTTAGGGCGCGGACTTGGATGCGTGTTGATGCAGCATGGACGTGTGGTTGCGTACGGATCGAGACAACTACGACCTCACAAGCAGAATTATCCTACTCTTGATTAGAGCTTGCGGCGGTGATTTACGCGCTAAGATTTGGAGGTGTTACTTGTATGGAGCAGTCGTTTCAGGTCTTCTCCGATCACAAGAGTTTGAGGTATCTGTTCACTCAAGGGATCTCAATTTGAGGCAGCGCAGATGGGTAGAGTATATGGAGGATTATGATTTCGCGTTGCAGTATCATCCCGTGAAAGCTAATGTGGTCGCGGACGCGCTTAGCAGGAAGTCTTCAGGGATTCTCGCCTTGTTTGATTTTTGAGGACTGGAGCAGGGATGCGACAGTGAGTGAGTATCGGTTACGGTATCATGAAGACTGGTGATCGAGTTTCGGTGTATCATGTGGAAGCGACTCCAGCTCTTGTTCGGATGGTGAAGCAAAGTCAGTGGCAGGATAGACATTTGCAGGGGATTTGGTCGCGGATTCAGAACGGAGAGCAGTTCGAGGAATAGGAGCGTGCATGCGGATATGATCGTTGTACTTTCCGGAGCGTCTTGCAGTTCCAGTTATCGCCGAGGTGACGAAAGCCGTTCTAGACGAAGCTCATAGGTCTCAGTTCGCTATCATCCAGGGAGCACAAAGATGTATCGTGATTTGAAGAGGCAGTATTGGTGGAGAGGCATGAAGAAAGATGTTCGCGAGTATAGTGGCCAAGTGTTCGACGTGTCTTCAGGTGAAAGCTGAGCATCAGAAGCCTGCAGGTCAGCTTCAGCCGCTTCCTATTCCAGGGTAGGAAATGGGAGCATGTGACGATGGATTTCTCACAGGTTTGCCGAGGACGGAGCAGCGGACACGATGCAGTTTAGGGTATGGTTCGACAGGTTGATGAAATCGACGCATTTCATTCCGTTTAGGTCGACGTGTTCTAGGAAGGTTCTCAGGGAGTTGTATATGCGGAACATTGTGAGGTTGCATGGGGTTCCTTTGTCCATCACCTCTGATCAGAGCACCAGGTTTAATACTAAGTACTGGAGGAGTTTTCAGGAGGCTTTAGGTACGGATTTTAGACTTCAATACGGTGTTTCATCCTCAGACTGATGGGCAGTCTGAGCGGGTTATTCAGGTTCTCGAGGATATGTGCGTGTTGTGTGTTGGACTTCGACGGGAACTGGAAGCTAATGTTGCATTTGGCGAAGTTTGCGTACAACAATAGTTTTCAATGAGAGTATCGGTATGGCACCATTTGAGGCGTTGTATGGGCGATCGTGTCGATCACCTGTATGTTGGGCCGAGCCGGAAGATAGAGTTATTCTTGGGCCGGATGAGATTCATGATAGCAACGAGAAAGTCGCGGTGATTCGAGATCGGTTGAGGGCAGCTCAGAGTCGGCAGAAGAGCTACGGGATAGGAGACGTAGACCTTAGAGTTCGCGGTTGGAGATTTTCGTTCTCTTGAGGGTATGCCTCGTAAGGGAAGCTATGTGGTTCGGAGTGAGTGGGAAACTCGCGCCGAGGTATATTGGGCCGTTCGAGATCACTCAGCGTGTTGGTGTGGTCACTTATCGACTTGATCTTCCGCCCGAACTTTCTCATGTTCACGATGTGTTTCATGTGTCAATGCTTAGGAAGTGTCCCGCCTGAGCAAGATAAGATAGTTTCAGTTCCGCGATGTACAGGTTCAGGAAGATACGACGTACGAGGAAGTGCCGATTCAGATTATCGACCAGAAAGTGATTAGCTTGCGTCGTCGTGAAGATACCGTTGGTAAAGGTCGTGTGGTAGCATCATGGGGTGATGAAGCCACTTGGGAGCTAGAGTCGAGTATGTGGGAATTGTATCCGCATTGTTTGTTTTTGAGATGAGTTGTAAATTTCGAGGGCAAATTTCTTTTAGGGGTGGAGAGTTGTAACGCCCCGAAATTTATTTAATGTTAATGTAATATAAATGAAGAATTAGTGTGCCATAATTAAAGTTTTAACATTAATTAGATTATTTGGTTGGATTTTGTTTTTGGTTGTTTTGTTAAATTGATGCGTTCAAATGATTTCTTATTATTTAAAATGATGTTTTGAGTTTTAAAACACAACAATTTGTAAAATGTTAAAAATACTCCGTTTTGCAAAACCGTGGGCGGCACATGGTTTTCGCACAGTAAAACCGCCCACCGATTTTCTCTATTTATTTCCTTTTCCTCTCTCTCCTCACTCTCACGAGCCTCTCTCTCTCTTCCTCTTGATCTCTCTCGGCAGCTCTCTCTCTCTCTCTCATCTTCTCAAATTTTTGAAACCATTCGAATCCAAGCTTCGGATAGCAAGGAGGAAGCTCGGGGACGTGATTCGGCAACCGAGAACGCGGATTGAAGCTTCGATTCGAGGTTAGATTCGAAATTTCTAAACTTTTTCAAAATTTTCAATTTTGTGTTTTTGAAATCTAGTTTGTTTAAGCTTAGAAAACTAGATTTGAGTTAAACGAACTAGAACAACTAAATCTAAGCTTAGATTGAAGAAAACGAATTGAATTCAAGATTTTTCATTTTTCCTCAATTTTTCCTATTTTTGGATTTTTGGGATTTTTGTGCTTGAATCTTGTTTAAATGAGTTTTAAAGTGTCTAAATAATGTTTTTCTATCATCTATGAATGTTTTCTCTATGCCTGGGATTTGAGAAAAACAAGTTAGAATCAGATATTGAATTTGGGGATCGAGAAACCCGTGGCTGGGATTTCTGGATTTGCCTAGTTCGGCAGGCCGAGTGAGGATCGGCAGGCCGGTGTTCTTCCGACCGGCAGGCCGAACCTGGGGAAGTGTTCGCGACGAACTTTGCTTACGGCCGGCCGAACTGTGCAGTTCGTCCGGCCGAAGCAGGGAGTCCGGCCGGCCGACCGAGGCATGAGAAATTTGTGATTTTTCACCGTTTCACTGTTTTGAACCCCTGATTTAAATCCCAACCTTATAGAATGATTTTAATGATACAAATGGCACACTAGACATCATGAATGATTTAGTAACATAGAATGTCTCGAACTAGATATTGATCGACTTAGTTTGTATCTAGGATCGTTCGTGGTTCCGCGGAGCTCACGTATAGCGGACGGGATTACGGTGTGGGGCACCGGCACGAGTATTGAGGTAGGACTTCTATCCTATTTCTTTGGTAGCCTGGTTTTGAAATGATTTGGCTTTGAAAAGGATTTCTATCAAAATGTTTTCAACGGTTGTTTGAAAATGGTTTATCGGTTATATTTTAATATACCGTGATGAAATGAATTCATAATAATGTAATTGACAACACTCGGTAATTGGGTTTTGAATGATAATGATAATAAACACATGGCATGATGCCATATCAGAGATCGGGTCGTGTAGCGATCGACCTTGGGGGCAGGTCCCGAAACCCAGCTGGGCCACTACGGTGGTGATATCATGGTTTGCCTAGGTAAAAGAAAATGGTGTTTTGATTGTGCGAGTAGACTGTTCTGTGTCAGACGGTTCTACTCAAATTATTATTTATTTATTTAAGTTTCTTTTGAGTACTCCTAACAATGAATGTTTCTTTATTAAATTATTTTATAAAACTTAGTCCTACTGAGCCTTTCGCTCACGTTTTATTGTTTTAAATTTCCCCTCTAGGTGGTTTCCCATTTAGGTTTGGAGAGATTCTTCGGACCGAACTCAGGAGCAATAGGAGTTATTTTATCTTTGTATATTTAATCAAGGCATGTAAGATTAACTTTATTGTACTGGACTGTAATTGTATTTATATATTGTCAGAACCATGTGTGTGCACAAGTTGTGGGTTGTGGAACCCATACTCGCGGTTTTTTATTAATTTTATTACTTGCTTAATATTTATAAATTCTTTTATAAAATGTGGTGGAAATCTTCTTATTTCCTCACTTAATTTGATCCTTAAACCATTGGTTTTAATTAAATTCTTATTTAATTAATCTAAATAATCTGCCACGTCACCTCCCGTACTCTGGGGCGTGACATAGTCCAACCCTTCGCACTTCCTAGGGGTTCCCCTATCCTGCCCCTTGACCTTTTGCTTAGGCTTTGACCCTCGATGGTGCATGTCTTTTGCTCGATTCCTTGAGACCTAACTTCATTGGTCGTCAACATGACACGTGGCAAGTGATTATTGGCTTGGGAGAGCTGGCCCAATTTAGCTGCTCATGTTGAAGGCACAAAATGTTTTAGATTGAAGGGACCATTTGAAGGGTAGTTCAAGCGTAAAGGACCCACTATTAAAAGTTCATGCAAAATGACGTCTTAAGAAATTAAAAAAAAATTGAGAGAATTTTGGTGAACTCTTTTTTTTTTTTTTTTAATACAAAACAACTATTGGTATATCACATGGTGACTTTGTGGGACCGAAATGTCAACAGTACTACTCGTTGCACGCATTTGGTATTGAGAAAATTACATGTTATGTCACATTTTTAAAAGTTACATTTATCTATACTATATTTAAAAAATTTATGTCATACTATTATTTATATTATATGTTAAATTGTGCTACAAATAAACATATGTAATATTTATAAAAAGTAAATATTGAAAGATAGCATTTATGAAACATCCCTTTAATATTATTGTTCATTACATAAAAATCCGTGCAACTAATTTTAGTGAAAAAAATAAGTAAACAATAGTTAATTTAATATTTAACGAATATACCTTGTAATATAAATGAATTTCATAAAAATTATGAAAGAAAAATGCAAACAATATAAAAAGAGAAATCTACCTATAATATTTTTTGATGAGTGTTATTTAATTTTTTGTTTTGGTTTTCTATAGTTTGATAAAATTAATTTGGGATTAATTAATAAAAAGGTAAGTATAAAATTTTGCGTTATAAAATATATGTCCAACGTACCAAAATAATATTTTTAAAAACTAAAAGGTACAATTTTAATATTTTTCAAACAACAAGGTAATGTGACTTTTTCTAAAACATAAAGCACCACAATCATAATGACCTAAATTCAAAATTAGGTTATTAATTATAATTTCTTGAAAATTTATTTGGTAAATAGAGTGTTTAGCAAATATGTTTGAACTCATGAGTATAACATATGAGAGATTTATACTGTAGTATTTTTTAAAAACTAAGTATGTATGAGCTTTATATTGTAGAAGATTCAAATCAATGTTTAAATTCTTTTTCCAAACACGAGGCAGATGTTGCATATTGGCACTTGAGGACAAAAAGAAAAAAATTAAGGAGGGGGGCCTCAAATAAAACGTTTGGTATTTTCAGTTTCAATTAAAACTTTCAATTATTATGGTATAAATTTTCATATATTATAATGTCAAAAAAAAAATACAACATAAAAGCTCCTTGTTTTACAAAAATTTTAACTAGAATTAGGTCAAATCGTTAAATTAATGCTCCCAAACCGCATATAAGACGGTGGCAAATTGGCATTTAAGACTAACTCCCATCTTCCCCCCTTTTTTTTTTTTTTAAGGAAAACAAAATTCAAGACTCTTTTCAAGACCACCTAGTAACCAAAGGCTTATTTAAGGGCTGCTATAAATGTCAGAGAAAAGAAAAGCCGGGTTTGCAAATTGCAGCTTTGAATCAAGAGGATTTAAATCCTTGTGGGGATTGGCAGTGATTGGACTAATATGCTGAAAACTCCTCGCTTCTCACGACTAATTGGCAGTGATTACAAAAGGAGTTTTTTTTTTTTTTAATTTTTAATTTTCCAAGGCTCTGAGTACCTTACATTACTTCTGATGGCATCAAGTTAATCAGGTCCTGAAAAGGACACTTGGTTTAACAGTTCTAAATCCCATACCACATGACCCTGATGATATGATATAAGTAGAATGTAGTGCAAATGTTACCAAGTACAGTTAAGTGTGGAGATTCATAAAGATGGGCATGAAAAATAGCTTCTGGCTGGACCTTTCTCATTTTTCAATTCTCATCACCTTCAGCTACTTTTTGGATTCTTTCTGCCACATTTCCATTTTTGGAAAAATAGATAGACTGTTTGGTATGTAGATTTAAAATTATTTAAGACAGTTTAAATCATAAAGACGGTTAAAATTGACTTTTAATGTAATAATAACTAATGCCAGTTCAATCATGA
Organism: Artocarpus heterophyllus; assembly: GCA_025403435.1. Taxonomy (NCBI): domain Eukaryota; kingdom Viridiplantae; phylum Streptophyta; class Magnoliopsida; order Rosales; family Moraceae; genus Artocarpus; species Artocarpus heterophyllus. Next base: position 5,957,966 of record CM046345.1, read on the forward strand.
ATGCGGTTTAAAACGAACTAAATCCTCAAAATTCAAACTTTACCTCTCCTCTAATTCATATGTTTTGAACCATTTTTATTGTAAAAATTTCTTATTCTCGTTTTTCTTTCATAAACTATAGTTTTTTAAACACCAGTTCTCGTTTTAAACTTGATCTAATGTTTTATTCTCGTTTTAAACCTTTAAGTTCCAAACGTCAGTTTAAAACTACAATTCAAATCATAAAGTTCTGAACCACACCATTTCAAACCCATGCATCAAACGCACTATAAATTTTTATAAGATATTAAAAAGGGTTCATTTTGCTACCTATATTTTAAGGAAACATTACATTGGTAACATATTGTTTGAAAAATATCAAAATAGTATCCTATAGGTTTTAAAAATATTATTTTAGTATTCTAAGTCCTCGTTTTATGACGTGAAATTTTCAATTTAGAATTA
>CM046345.1:6683198-6704401 GCA_025403435.1 Artocarpus heterophyllus
ATTGGTCACCATGAAATTTCTGCCGATGTTCTTCAATTACTTGATCAAGCAGAACATGAAATTCTTTGGCTGTCCTTTTCACTCTTGCATTGAATCCTGTAAGAACATCAATCCATCCCAAGCAAGGAACAAAGTCTTCAAAGTTAGATGTTCCAATTAGTTCCATTGCCTTGCTAAATCTCCAAAGCTCTTGCTACTGTCATCCCTCGCATAAATCCAACCAAGTGCAGATCTTGAAACTATGTTGCTTGCTATATTGACAAACATCTTACTCAGATCAATTACAGCACCATCTTGGCGACAATGCAGGCAAACATTCTCGATCATCTCTGCGGCCTGTTCTTCCCTCACGTACCGTAAGGCTTGCAGTCTTTTCGGGCTAAAGAGTTCAAGAACACAGATCTTCTTCGTTTCTCTCCAGTACTGGCTGTATGGAGAAAATGCTACATCGGTGCTTTCGTAGAAGAGAGTGTGGGTGGCCTTGATTTGGTCTCCTTTGACAACTCTTGAGAGGAAACTACAAGCGTAGGAGCATTGCAAAAATGCACTAGCATTATAGGGCCATACTTTTCGAAGAGTTCTCGGAGAGATCGGTGTAGGTCTTTGCCCAGTTGGTGAAGGTTTCCGATTAGTGGCAGCCTTGTTGGAGATGGGGGAGGATTGAGCTTTGGACCTCTAATGAGCTTAAACACATAAAAGGAAAAGAAGACGAGAAGAAGAGAAAAGATGATGGGATTGAACAAAGTTGGAGAGTTTTGACGAAGCTCTTGCCACCATTCTTTGAATAATAAAAGAAAACTTTTCAATGGATCCATAATATTCCCAGGCTATAGAAGCACAAGATTGAAAGAGTAAGCAACTCCTAAAGTCAAGTCTAAATTTTGAAAAAGATATTTTAAAGCGAAAAATAATATTACATGAATCCAGGTGCTTTAAATATTTATCAAGATACAGATGATGCCAACCATGCCAGCAAAGTGAGAAGTATACGGAACCTTCAGCCTAATTGAAGGGCGACGAGTTGTTTGACTTCTATGCATGTGGGTTTCGTCGATGGAAGGGCAAGTTATGCATGGTGTTTGAGAAAGTAATTTTTTAAACTATCAATTTGTATTTAAGAATTATAACATATGAGAGCTTTATACTGTGGTATGTAAGAATTTTATACTGTTTATAATTCCAATCATAAAACTATTCTTCCAAACACTCGAAAAATATGAAAGATCTCCCCTACAAAAGTTTTATTTTTTAAACCCTGAGATTATGCTATTACTGAGACTAATAAGGTGCTCGACAAACTGTCAGTTTGAATTGAAAAAATTGGTTAAAATACTATAGCATATGAGAGCTTTATACTGTAGTTTTTTTTGCTTTTATATTGTAGCAAGTGAGAGCTTTATATTATTAGACCATCTTCAATGTAAATGTCAATATCAATGTTATATTTGTCATCAAAAAGTGTGAAAATAATATATTTAATGTATTATTTTCTTTTGTGTTTCAATATATATTGCTATTTAAAATGTCATATTTGTCTTTTGTCATAATTATTAAAGCTTGAAACTTGTGAAAGTGAACTTTTAATATTTTAATAATTAAAAAGTGAGAATATTATAATTATTAAAGAAAAAAAGTTAATCTATCAACCGGCAGAAATCAAATGTCAAATTTTCTATATGCTGAACTTGGCAGTAACTTTAGCATATTTCAAATTTAGCATTAAATATGACATTGTATTAGAAAATATTTTTTTACCCTTAAATGTCAAATTTAATTATCAATTTAACATTGTATTAGAATTTGAAAATACTCTTGATTCAAATCAATTCCTAAACACCGAATAAGGTTTGGAGGTGGGATTGATTGTGATTTGCCAATGGGTTATTTCTTCTAATAAATGAAGATGTAAGAGTCATTTTTTTAAGTAAAGAAGAAAGTGTGTGAAGCACTCGTTGACTTTTTTCAATTGACTTTTCCCCTAGTTTGATATAAATTTTTGTTTATTAGCTTATTGTGGGTTTTGCATTGCCTTTTGTCTGTATTTTAAAATGTTTGTCGTCCTAGTTATATATTTCAAAAGCTTTTTATATATTATAGTGTAAAGTAAAAGTATATTATAGTATAAAACTCTGCGTTACCAAACACACTCTATTTTGTTATGTTGTTATCCCTTAGTTTCCATCGTTCTTATATTCAGTGACGGAATTAGGATTTGATGTAAGTGGGGTACAAATAAAAACAAAATTTACAAAACTAAAATAATAAAAAAGAACGAAAAATTATTTCACAAGCGGCACCATTGTAATTTCCTCGAAGGGTTTTAATGCATAGAAATTGTTGTATAACAATATTATTATCAATAGTACAATTAAAAGAGTCTTTTTTAAACAAATAAATTGCTAATTATCTCCCGTGACCTCTTAAATTTTTCACAACATACATGGAAGAAAATGGTCTCTCCCTCTAGCTCCATTATTTATATTCCAAAACAATATTATGGTTTTAAAAAAAGAAGAAAAAAGGGAACAAATAAATAATAAAAAAAAGAGAAAGAACTTAAGAATATATATATATATATATATATATATATATATAAAGAGGGTGGGTCATTCTCTATATTTGAAACTTCAAATAAACTGAAAGAAATTATAAAAAATTGAGATCTAAATAAAAAATAATAATAAACTACAATAATAGTCTAATTAATACAAACAAAAAAGTTGTATAAAAAACACAAACAAAAATGTTTGACATTTCACCATAAAAAAAAAGAGAAAAAATTACATGTTAGGCTGTACTTTTAAAAGTTGTTTTTATATGTATGTCATATTTAAAAAAATTTATGTTATATTATCATTTATTTTATATATTAAATTATATTATAAATAAATATACATGATATTTATAAAAAGTAAATCTTAGCCGATGAGATTTATAAAAATTTCTCTTAAATAAACGGTTCTTGAAGTTGTCCATTGTTCGAGAAGCCCAAAACTCTTTTTTATGACATTACAAAAGCCCAAGACAAACCCAGTACTACTACTCGTAGAGCAGATCCTTTTTAGAAACTATTGAATGAGCGAGCAGAATTACATGTATAGTTTTGATTTTTCATTTTCTCAGCTGGTCTCTATACGTAGATACGTCAGTGCTTATATTCCACGTCATTATTAGTTTTATGTAGTTTTTAATTTTTTAAGGAAAGTTTTTAGAATGTTTTCGTTTAGTTCCATAACGTTATAGTTTTCGGGTTCTGCCCTTTTTATTATTTGTTATGTTATTTTTGAGAATTTAACTATATTACTTGGTTCATATTTTTGTTATGTGGTTTGTTTTAGCTAATTAATTTAGATTTATTTTGTTATGTGGTCTGTTTTAGCTTATTAATTAGATTTATTTTGTTATTAATTTTTAACTATTTGTCAAATAATATCGTTTGTTTTAGGTTGTATTTTGTTATAGTTTTGTATGGAGGAAAATTTGCAACCCGGTAGGTTTCCAATTATTGCAACCCGAGAAGGTTTCCAATTATTGGCAACCCGGTAGGAGATGGAGAAAAATTGTGCTTTGGACCTCTAATAGGGTGTTTGAAATAGTGGTAAAAACTATTGGTTAAAATTGTTTTTACTGTAGCATGTGAGAGTTTTACATTGTTCAGTAGTGGTTAAAATCACTCCTTGTCAAAAAAGCATGTAAGAAACCTAGACACATAAAAGGAGAAGAAGATGAGAAGAAGAGAAAAGATGATGGGATTGAACAAAGTTGAAGAATGTTGATAAAGCTCTCGCTATCATTCTTGGAACAAAAGCAACAATCTTACTAGTTCTGAATATTTTCACAAGAATATTAAAAGGTATCTTAACAAATTTCAAGTGCTTGGTTGATGATACTTTTCCTCTTAAATCGACTAGTTAGGAGTTGAGTCAACGGCATGGAATTCAGTTTTTCGTGGGACCCAAATACGATTATATATTCAGATAAAAAATGATTAATTATAAGAAAATTCCCACATTAACATTTATAATGTTCTTTTCACATCAACATTAACGCCAATATATGCAGGTAACGTAAGTTACACGCAACCTTATTTTTAAGTTGGATACATTATCATCTTCATTTCTTTATCAATTGTACGCAACGTAATTAAGGATCATGCCGCCTTATTCTAAGTTGGATACAAGGTATAAAAAATCAAAATTTCCACGGATATTTCCGAAAAAATTTATGTATTTTAAAAGTATTGAAATAAAGATAAAAGTGTAGTATTTTTTTCTGCCGAATATTTTAGAAATTTCTATGTATCCGTAATTAACTTTTGTAAAAAGTGTAGTGTTAAATGAAAAAATATATAGAAATTTCACAAAATATCAGTAAAATAACGTTGCTTTATATTTGTTTTAATTTACTTAAATGTAAAATTCATGTTTTATGAAAATTATATAGAAAATTGGCAAAATATCAAGATACACGTGTATGACATGTAAAAAATTATATAAAAAACTATTCAAACTGCATGTCTTGATATTGATGTTGTTTAAACTAAAAAGGTATTTTAAATACTTTTGAATCTCGTAAAAACTTTTTTAATATTGATATTTTCTCATTTTATACGAAACTATAGATGTTAGGTATCAGTATGAAGTTGACAACTATTTTACTTAATTTATGAACTATTTATGTTTATTATTTATTATACCTTGATCACTTTCTCACCATGTATTATATAATTATCATACAATTAATATATTGGGTAAGATTTCATCTAATCCATATAAAATTTAACTATTTTAGAGTATTTTAAATTTTAATTTAATTTTTTTTTTTGAAAATGAATTTTTGTATTTTACTCACTTTGCACCAATATTTTTGCAAAACCTATATACTAATATTTCCACTGGACATCGATATCTTCGTGCTTGGCCAAATTTATATCCCCATCTTCTTTTCATTATTAATTGCGGGAAATGCAAGGTTTGCGCCACCTTACTTAAGTAATTTAAGGATTGCGCCGCCTTATTTTAAGTTGTAAGGATTGTGTCGCCTTATGTTAAGAAGGATTGCGCCGCCTTATTTTAAGTTGTAAGGATTGTGCCGCCTTATTTTAAGAAGGATTGCGTCGTCTTATTTTAAGTTGTAAGGATTGCGTCGCCTTATTTTATTTAAATTGGACGAGTGTTCTCATCATCTTCATTTCATTATTAAATATTGAAATTAAATATTGGATCATATATATATTTTTTAAAGATGGACCACTTTGTTTTACGGTTAGCAGAAAGTCTAGGCAAACTACTTTGACTTTATACTGTTTGGCGTTGTTTCAGTGCAGTTGTGTTTTTTTCGCCGTTGAGGTTTTGTTTATTCCAGAGGTTCTTGTAGCACGCTGCAGAGAATCTTTTGGGCACAATCTGGGATTAGTTGGCTCTTTTTGTCTTCTAGTGTTTGCTTTTCTTGTTTGTCTATTTGAAACATTTTTGACTCAGAATGACCTTTTATCTTTAATTGCTGATTACGCTGCAATCACGGTGTTAGAAACCACAAGGATGGTGGTAAAGAGAAGCATTTCAAACTAAGAGTTTGAATCAATATTATGTGATGTTTGAGGAAAAAAAAGTTAAAATTTTGTAGTTTTAACTACGTATTGTGACAAAATTTTGTGAGAGCTTTATAGTATTATTTGGGGTTGGGATTGTATGGTTTGAAACTACAACCTTAAGCAAGTCTTTAGTTTGAAAATCAAATTTTAATAAGCTAATTTAGTTTGAAAGTTCTTTAAACAAAGTTCTCAAATGCCACTTTTGATTTTTTTTTTTTTAATTCACGGCATCATCGAGGATTTGCTTTGACATTATCATAAATAAGAGCATCGTTGATCTAAAAAAATTATGATATTTTTTCCCTCTTGGTCTCTTGGCTTAATTTAGTTAGAAAACTATTGTTTAAATCAAAATGCGTGGAATTAATTAAGATTCCAGTCATTGGATAAACTGCGTGCTAATGTAAAATCTAGAGATCATGGAATTGATATCTTAGCAGGTTTCTTATTTGATTTAAGCAAACCGGGAGGCCACGAGAATGGAAAATTGGAGAGAATCGTTCATCAAATTCAAAATTTGTACTTTTCACCAAAGGGCTGTAAATAGAGGACTAACGATCCACAAGGAACACCCAAGTCCAATAACAATCCACTAGGAAGATCTAAGTCCAATTTTCGATGGGTGAATTTTCATAAATGTCATCTTTTAAAATTTTATTTTTTATAAATTCTATATATGTTTATTTGTGCTACAATTTAACATATAATAATAATAATAGTGTAGCATAAACTTTTTAAACGTGACGTAAATAAACACAACTTTTAAAAGTATGGTATAATATGTATTATCCTCTTTCTTGATATTAGCTTTTGTGCTCTCTTGTAAACCTCTATCTCTCTGCATTGTGAAATCATCCCTTCTTGCAATAAGCCCTAGGATGTGGGCCTCCAATTAAAATGACCCACTTTAAGGATCTGTTTAAGATAGTTTATGCTTTTAGTTTAAAGTAATAAAAGAAGAGAAGCAGAAGCTACAACTTTTTAATTAGCGTTTAGATGATGCATGGAAAAGTATTTTTTGATTTCAAAATAGCTTTCGAACCTGTTTGGTTAAATAAGTCAAAAGCTCTTATTGATATACAAAGTAGCATATTCAGGGATATGGATAGCATTCTTAATTTTTTATTTTTAAATACAAAGTTAAAAGTGTAAATAAAAAAGCTTTTCATATGTGCTTTTTTTATAAGCACCTTTGACTTGGCTATTCAATAAGTGCTTATAAAAACCGTAAGCATTTTTCTATAGGTTATCTAAACGAGCTTATAAGTAGCTTTTGAATAGAATAAGTCAAAACAAGCTTAAAATAAGTCATTCCAAACAAGCCTAAATTTGCGTGTAAGTGCATTCTATTGACTTTTGTTCCCATTAGATGTTCATAACACGTAAGTTGTTACATACTGAGGAAATAGTGAGTTTAGTATTTGTTAGACAAAATTTAACTGTTAACAACTACTTTCTTATACATCCCCATATCTTTCTTTTTCTTTCTTCTTCCTCTTTTTATTTTTATTTTTTTAAGACTTAGGTGTGAATATCCTTGTACCTCTGAAAAATACGATCAGACAATTTTCGAACCTTTTTTTTTTAAAAAAAAAGTTGTATGAATTATGAAATCGCTAAATGATTTTGTGATTCGTCATTTTTTTTTTCGTTTACTGAAATACCAGTCTTATTAGCATTGTCCTCATGGAAAAACTTGCACCATTTCATTCTTATGAACTACTTAATTTGCTTTCTTGTCAGCGTTTCTTTTTTGAAATTGGACTGTATGTTATACATGTAAGGCTTTACCTCAAAAGCTAGGGCTTTTTACTAAATTTGTCTTACATTCCAATTAAATCATAAAGAATTTGGGCAATTGCGATTTTGTTTGGCAACATTAGTTGAAACTAGTAAATTTAAACTGTTACAATATAAAGCTCTTACATGCTACAATATTTTAGTTTTAATTCAAGTTTCAATTTGATTTTCAAACACTATCTACATTTTTCATACATTGTCAAATGAAATGCTTGAGTGCATTATGAACGCTGTAGCTCTTGATTTTGTTGTCGATTGCTTGATTAATAAACAACAACCTTTTCCCTAAAAAAAAAAATAAATAATGTTAAGAACAATCGTTTGAACACTCTTAGAGTCCAATATCTTCGTTATAGATCAAATATCTCAAAACAATCAAATATCTTCCTTTTGCTTCTATTCCATTTCTCAGAGTTTGGTTATATGGTTTTATTAACTGTTGACTTTCCTATATTAATTACTAGAGGATTAAAAGAAAAAACTAATCTTTTATTTTTTAAATGAAAAACTAATATTTTCCCCAAAAAAACAGATTTTTTTATTAATATTTAAAGTTAATCGGTTGCTCGGTCGGCTATATATATAAAATACTATATAATCAAAGTAACTAAAATATGCACTTACATCGTTGATTGGTATATGAAAATATAACCACTAACATGGACAAAGGGAAGAATGATGTTCATAACCACTAAAAGTTTCTTCATATATACATACACATCATATATTTGTGTACATTTACACACACTCGTCTTTCCATGGACAAAAGGAAGAAGCATATATAAAAATATATGATGTGATGTTTTCACATGTGAAAATGCTTAACAGCCCGGCAGGTTCCAACCCACACCAGAGACAAAATGGTGAGGCCCACCTATAGGACACACGTGGACTCCACGGGTGGGCCCCATTTTGTTTTTAATAAGGTTAGAGCCCGACTTGGCTAAATTGAAGTGCCTTTTTTCCTACTTAAATTGTTTAGGCTTCAGCCAATACGTCACCGATATAACAACCCTGTATTTGTTATTTCGTTGTCCCTCTTTGATTTGCTCAGCCAATACGTCAGCATATATACAGATATAGTTTATAGTTCACATTCACCAGGACACCTTACGTCTTCAACATATATATACAACACACATTCCGTAAGTAGCCATGCAATAGTTCATATTTGTAAAGTCAAGTCTCTCCCGAGATCTCTCAATATTAGTTTCTTTGGTTTTTCAATTGTTAGTAATATCATCCAACAAAATGGCCAAGTGTTACGAAAAACAGCACCCCAAGAAAGCCTTTGGATGGGCAGCTCAAAATTCTTCTGGTCTTCTTTCTCCTTTCCATTTCTCTAGAAGGTTCTTATACATATTTTTCTTTTCCCTTCTAATTTTCATGAATTTTTTTTTTCCATTTCAGATTTTTCAAGGATAATTTATCAGGTTGTAAATCTAAATTTCTTTTTTTGTGTAACTGTTTGGTTGTAGGGAAACTGGAGAGAAAGATGTAAGGTTTAAAGTATTGTATTGCGGGCTATGTCACACGGATCTTCACATGGTTAAGAATGAATTGGGCAATTCTACCTATCCTCTCGTTCCTGGGTATGATCTATTTTTCTTTGTCTTTTATTTAATTTATTTTGATTAATATCAGTTAGATCCATCAAGATTCATGATTTAATATTTTTGTAAAATTGTTTAATGTCAAAGATGCATAAATTAATTATATTTGTTGTGGCGGCGAGGAACTATTGGCCCTTGAAAATTTTTCATTAAAGTTTTCACAATATCTTTCAAAAAAGTTTCTATTGTTGTCTAAATTCTAACTTCAAGTTAGTTTACGCCCTTTTGAATTTTTTTCCTTGGCTTCACCACTGCTCCCTTTAGATCTCTGTATAATGGATAACGCATGCATTAAGAACCTCATAAACTTGACAATACTGATCAGTGGAACTCCATTTTTATAGAATTTGGAAGACCCCGTTTCCTAAGTAGTGTAGGAATTTATTGTTTTTGAGTTTGACCTATCTAGGTTTGTAAGAATAAATCTTCTAATTACAATCCCTTGTTATAATAGAAAACCCTTTGATTCCAATTATGATAATATGAAATTTACATTAAAAGTAATCCATCGGTTGTTGCCGTAACAAATATTATGACACTTTCTAATTCAATTTCATCTTAGAGGAGAATCTTACGAGATTAATAAGATATCAATATAAATTATACGATATTAAAAAGATATCAATACAAATTAATATTTTTCAAAGAACATTAGAACTAGGATTTTATATACAAAAAGAAAAACTAGTCATTTTCAATTTTCTAATAATCTTAGTATCACACATTTTTTATCATAAGTTTAAATGGCAAGAACTTTATTAAATTTTTATATATTAATGCAGGCATGAAATTGTTGGCATAGTGACAGAGGTGGGAAGCAAAGTGCAAAAGTTCAAAGTAGGCGACAAAGTTGGTGTGGGTTGTATGGTGGGAGCTTGTCGCTCCTGTGAAAGCTGTGCCAATGACCTCGAGAATTACTGCTCCAAGTTGATACTCACCTATGGCGCCACCTACTATGACGGCACCACCACCTATGGAGGCTACTCTGACGTGATGGTTGCCGATGAGCACTTCATTGTTCGCATTCCCGACAACCTACCTCTTGATGCTGGAGCCCCTCTTCTGTGCGCTGGAATCACAGTTTATAGCCCCTTGAAGTATTTTGGACTAGACAAGCCTGGTCTTCATGTTGGCATAGTTGGCCTAGGTGGGCTTGGCCACGTGGCGGTGAAATTTGCCAAGGCTATGGGGCTTAAGGTCACTGTGATTAGTACCTCTCCTAACAAGAAGAAGGAAGCTATTGAACATCTTGGTGCTGATTCATTTTTGGTCAGCCGTGACCAAGATGAAATGCAGGTGACTACATAATATTAATTAATTACATTTCGTTTGGTGCGTAGGTTCTAAACTATAGAAGCAATTTCAAACTATGGACACGTTTTAAACTAACATTTGGTAGAATAATAACCAAGACTATGTTAAACCATGAAGATAATTTTAAACCGGTCTAAACACCTAAATTCAAACTTTGCCTCTTCCTTTAGTTAAGGTGGTTTTGAGCCATTTTTTGCATTTATACTATTCTCATTGTTGTCTTATTTCATAAACCATAATTTTTCAAATGTCAGTTTTCATTTTAAACCATTATTGTCATTTTAAACTTTTATATTCCAAGCCCCTGTGACACCCGTTATTCTCCTAACGGGTATTGAGGTAATTAAATTAATTTTTAGTGTATAAAAAAAATTGCTTCATTTAAATTTATTTTATAATATTTATTTTTATCTATTTTTAAATTTTCTAAAATTCTCCTATATTTATTTAGTATGATTACTAAAAAGCCTTAGAACTTCTAATAAATCTCAAAAATGTCATATTGGCATTATGTGTGTTAAAGTCTTTAGATGAGACATAAGGATATCTTTTTCAACTACTCTTGACCCTCATTTTCTTTATTTCCTCCGTGACATGCTTTAACATGTCTCCTCTATAATTGTTTCTATCACTTCTCTTCAAAGACTTCATCTTTTCTTCCTTTCTCTTCCACGGTTCCCACACTCTTCTTCTCATTTCTTTGCTGAAGCAAAATACTTAGAGAACTTCTTCAAGGCAGCCATAAAAATCAGCCACCATCACCTCCATTTGAGCAAGAATTTCAATCATACCGAACTAAAGGAACCTGTTTTGAAGCCATTTTAAGCTTCCAACTAACCATAATCTGAGGTTAGAATCTTATGAACAAATTTAGTCTTTCATTTATAAATTTTCTTTTATACTAAAGGATTATTCAAATTTGCGTTCTTAAACCTAAGTATATGTTTGTTACTATTTTGGAGCATATGTATGAAGTCTAAGTGTATATGCCCTAGACAGAAAATTTATATTGTTAAACTTTATAATACCTCTATGGGCAGTGGTTATTTCTTGAAATTCTAAGATTAAATTAAAATGAATTTTATGAATTAGTTTGCATATTTAAAAAGTAGCATCCTAGGCTTTCTAACGAGCTATCATAAACCTAAATCGGAGTTGTATTTTATTTTCTAAGAATTATTCAATTTTTGTATTGGAAACTAGTAAATCTGCCAGTTTGTTATGGTATACCAGCTGCTAACCTGAACCAAGAACCCATCTTTGCTCACCACCTAATTCTTTAATGTCTTGCAACCTTTCCAATATTATCCTAAGTGATTGATGAATCTTATTAGGGACTAAAACATATAGATTACTTGTTCACATTTTATATTGTGTTAAGACAAAAATTGTTTACTGTGGTATTCAAAAGAGATTTATATAAAAGCTTTAATGGCATACTAGTAAGATAGGTTTACACATGATTTATTTATGAATGTAGTTGTATGTTGTGCTTTAGTTTTAATTGTCCTTATGCACGCCTTAGGATCAAGGGAGTATGGAGCTAACGTTAATTGATTCCAGGATTAAGAGACTGTTGATAAGCTTGAAAGGTAGGGATTCTATTACTCATCTTTTGTAAGGTTTTTATAGAATTAAAATTGATTGTTTTGCCGCAATATATATATATCTATGTTGAACTGATATTATATGATTATCACATATGAAACTATGACATGGACTCGTCTTGTATTGTACGGCGAGGAACATAATGAATTGACACATGTTATAAATTGAGAAGCATGGTTAGGAAAACTAACTCTATTGATAATGATTCAATATAGAGAAATTGTGAGACATGAAGAGGGCGACGGTTACGTCCTTGGGCATGAATACCCTAAAAGGTAAAATAGGGGGAAGGCGATGACGCTTCCTTGGGTTGAAAGTCCCAGAACACACTGTACAGGAATCGATTTGGTGAGGACTCGGGGCTTGATGTCCCCTCACCGGAACACCCTTGGAATGTTTATAGGGTGATCAAGTGCGCCCATTTGGGTTTCAATGAGTTGAGTGATACTCAATTTAACATGGATACCTAGGAACAATGATGATTGGTAATATTTGTATAAATGTGTAATTATGACACTTGGTAATGATTAACTACGGTATCCATAAGATGTGATCATAATAAACCTCATAATCTGGAATATGATGTAACTTATTAACAATGCAGGTTTTAATGTGGTAATGATAAAAAGTTAAAGGTGAGTAATGGCTTTCTCTACTGAGCATAGTGTTGCTCATTCTCTTATGTTTATATCTTTTCAGGACTCACTAAGTGTGAGGTGGCTACGAGAAATATAGTTGAGGAAGCGATGTAACTATATTACATTGGGACTGCTCAATTGTAAAGAATGTTCTTCATGATAATGTAAGCATCAATTGTTACTTTCTGTGACTGTATTACAATGTGATGAGGGTTAAAATGATGATGACAACAGTTTATATTATTAAATTTAAGGTGCTACATTAAAACTGTGGTTTATTTGTCGTTTATATTTTTATTTTTGAGTTGAGAGTTTTCATTTAAGTCCCGGGTAAATTTTATTTTTAAGGTTTTACTTTTATTATTTATTTTTATTTTATCTCATTAAAAACTGTTAACCCCCACATAGGGGCGTTACAGAATTTTTGGTATCAGAGCCTAGGTTCGGTTAACCTAGGGAGTGTAGCACCACTTTAAAAAAATATATTTTTGAGATGGTTTTGAAACTGAATTTTCATTGTCATCATCAAAATGAACCTTCACATTGATTTATACAGTCTAGAAGGATGTAACATGGAAAGGCCATAGAATGAAAATACTAATGGTTATATGAGTACAATAATTATATAGAAGGAAAGTATTAATAGTTATGAGGGAATGATAATTATATGGAATGAGTTTATAAGTAGAATGCTTTTGAGAGATTCGTATAATATTAGGATCTATAAGCATATCTAATTCGTATAAACGATGAGAAATTCGTGTAGATACGAGGATTTAAAAGTATTTTGTCTCGTGAAAAACAATGAGAAATATAAGGCTTGATTTATTGATTTTAAAGTTTGACATAGATATGCCAAATTTTTCGTAATTGATTCAAACCTAAGTAATGATTATGTGTGGATTCGATGGAGCACATAAGTGTCAATGTCTTTTCTTAAAAGTTCTATATATTTGAGGAATATGATATAAGTTGGGAATCATGGTATTGAATCTTGAGAGAGATAAATGTTAGACTTTTGGTCTATTGAGACTGTGTAAAGTCTAGAATGCATGAATCTCAAAATTGGAATATTTCGTTACGTACATTGTATTTAAGTGTATCAGTGAATCTTTTGGTTACCTAAGGTTTTGTTATATGAGGAAATTATATATTGTATAAGTAGAATTGTGGGGATTGTAGATGTTCTTAAGTAGTAACATCAAGTGTCTTTGTTCATTGATATGGTCTACGTTGAAAGACGTAAATCGTATTGATTTCAAGGTTAGTCGCATTCTAAACCCTTGGTAGCAATGATGATGAATCCATTGATAGATGTTAAGTATTATGAATAACATATGGGTGTATATATTGTTCAATAAGGTTTTGATTAAAACAAAATTATTCGAGTTGCTGGAAGATTATGTTGTTATGAAATGATTTTAAATATCATTCAGGAAGATCCTTGTTGTCGTTAAATTAGATTTGTTGTTCATAATTAACTTTATCTATAGTGGGCTTTGAATTGGGTTTAAGATTCATACGAATTGGTTTTCAATTTTATGTTTGTTATTTAACTTGTTCTAAATGTGTTAAGGCCCGAAACAACCTGACCATTTTCAACTTAGAACATTTGGGCCTAGTTCAAATCTTAAATCAGTTTGATTCACACTGTCTCTCCCACGTGGTCTCTATACGTGTCATATACAGTGGTTTAATTATTGTTTACATATACGTTTACTGTGCGTAAGACCTTATTTCTCCGAGTTCACTTTTTCTCTCTTAATTTGTTATTTTCTCTCTAAATCACAAATCCTCTTCTTTTTCATTAAAAATTCTTCTTTTCCTCTAAAAGAAGAAGGAATTCTAGGATTCTGCAATTTACTATCTTAATTTTTCCTTTCTATTTACTCTTTTTTCATCTCATCATGGACCCAAAGTACCAACACCTGAGAAAGTATTTCCCATCACTCTCCCAAAAGATTCTCAGAAAGAAATACAAGGCTAGAATTACTCGGTTGTGGATTCTTATGCATTTTGGCATCCCTTGTGATGTGAGAATGTTGATAGAGGGGAAAATCCGTCCGAGTGACTTTAGTCAAGATGTCGGTTTACCAGGAACAGGTACCAGTCGTAGTGCAATGAAAAGAAGAGCTCGTGCCATCGTGGTCACTTGTAACAAATGTGGAAGACAAAATTGTAACGATAAATGTACTTCACCTGGTTATATGTCTACGAATAGAGAGGATAAAATAAGGTTTTGTAGGAATGGACTTTCAAAGGAGAACTTGGATAGCATCCATCCTCCTCTCCACGGTCACCCTAGTGGATATGTTCAAGGAGCTATTTTTAAACTCTGGCCTAAATTTTATACAGAAAGACAACGCCTCAGGAATATGGTATTTCTAGATCCTGTTTGTCAAGCCATAAGAAAACTGGATGGGGAATAAGTCATCGCTCTATAAAGGTTATTTAGTCTTTACTTATTTGAAGCAGTTTTAGCTGATGTTCAACAGTTTGTGTTTTTCTTTTACTCAGAATATTTGCTTTTGTGTTTGAAATAATTGTGATTATTAGATTGATACAGTAAGTGTTAATATCTTATTTAATTTATGATTTTCTTAAATATATATATAATAAAATATATATCTTATCAGACACGTTACATACGGTACAGTAATATGTTTAAATTTTGAAAAGCTTATCCAGATATTTCAAGATTTGTGTCTCAAATTTCAAAAGTTCTACAGTATTTGTCGTTTATATTAAATTTCTAGACTTGGTGTATATTTGTCAAAAAGTCTACAGTTGTGTCATGAGGGTCTTCTGTCGAATTGTTCTCAATTGTCAAAAGTTATACAATTAGAGTCTAATCTTTTTCAAAAAGTAAATCAGATTTTCTGTAAACTATCAATCACCTTATCTTACTTTCTTATCCGCACAAGATTTTGTTTAAATCTTTGGATTACCTTTTCATTACCTACTCGTCTATCTCTTTAGCCCTTTTTGTATATTTCTCATCTTTAAAAACTCATGTAGAACCCGAAGTCTAAGTGGAGCAGACATTAAGCAACCACTTCTATAAACCAAATATGTCTACCTCCCAGTCCACGAAGAAAATAAAGAATGTCTGTGTCTTTTGTGGTTCCAGCTTTGGAAAAGATAAAGCTTATTTAGAAGCTGCAAATCACTTAGGGCAAGTCCTAGCACGCAAAAAGATTAACATAATCTATGGGGGTGGTAGTATAAAAATGATGGTAAATATGGCACTAGCAGCTAGGTCTAGCGACGCTACTGATGTAAAAATTTGGCCTCATATTCCAGTTGAAGGAAACCTTTGTAAGGAAGCCATAGGTAAGGGAGAAGGAGTCAGGAGTATCCCTAAAAATTTTAAAGACATAATCTATAATTCTGATGCTTTTATAGCATTACCTGGTGGTCTAGGTACTCTTGAGGAAATATTTATAGTTGCTTGTGGGCAATTGTTGGGCTTTTATTCCAAACCTTTGGGTCTGCTGAACGTAAAGGGTTTTTATGACGGTCTTTTGAAATTTCTAGATTACGCTGTGGAAGAAAACATCACTACAGAATCGGAGAGACAAATCTTTGTCACTGCTTCAACAGCTGAGAAATTGATAGATAAAATGCAAATCATACATCCAGAATCCGACACTGCAACATCCAAGCTTGAATGGGAAAGGGAAAGCCGGGAGCGGCCAATTGATTTGAATCTCCATCTGTAATCTTTTTGTTTTATCTTTGGCATGTAGGCATGTGTGTCCGTATTTCGTGTGTTACGAATAACCGTTTGCCTTGTATTCTGTGTTTCTTGTGGTACGTCGTTGTTAAATCTTTTAGATTCATTGAGCCTAATGCCGGGATGGCTGGATACGGAGTACTTGATGCTCTCGAAACGCATCCTTCTTAAGGTCCGATCTTTTGTTTATCGATGTTTTTGTATCCTCTAAGCATGCATGATATGGATAGCTGGTATACGGAGTGCCTTGTACTCTCGAAACGTATCCGTATCATGTTTGTAATGTGTAATATTCTGTTAATATTATGTGGAAGTACCAGAGTCAGTTATGGGGATATTCCATATGAAATATGAATATATTATTTGGGTTGAATGTTTGTGTCATGATGATAGTTGTTTAATGAAAAATATGTCGGGTTTGTCTGCAACTCTGAGATTCCGTTTAATATCTCTATGAATAAGTTTAATGTATGGTTTTGAATAGAAGTGTTTGTGATATATGTTTTATGATTATGTTTTAGTTTATTAGTTGAGGTATGAAATCAAATATATTTGACTTTTCCTTACTCAAAAAGGAAAAGGAACCTAAAGATGAAGTATATAAAATTTCTCTGGCAATCTCCTTAAATGTGATTGTAAATCACAGTCCATGGACAATGAAGGACTGGAATCATGGTATGGTCAATATGTATGCCTGATCAGATTCTTAGACTATTATACGGTGTTACAAGTTGAAACTTGTCAGAAATACTCTCATTGAGGGATTTAGAATTTAGAGTAAGATTTATTATGCAAGTAAATAAGTAGAGATACGATGACTTAAATTTGAAGGACAAACAACATTAACAGTTTAGACTCGGAATTGGAATCATAATGGAATTAAAATTTTTACTAGTATTGCTAGAATTGAAATTTCGAGGACGAAATTTCTTTAAGGGGGGTAGAGCTGTGACACCCGTTATTCTCCTAACGGGTATTGAGGTAATTAAATTAATTTTTAGTGTATAAAAAAAATTGCTTCATTGAAATTTATTTTATAATATTTATTTTTATCTATTTTTAAATTTTCTAAAATTCTCCTATATTTATTTAGTATGATTACTAAAAAGCCTTAGAACTTCTAATAAATCTCAAAAATGTCATATTGGCATTATGTGTGTTAAAGTCTTTAGATGAGACATAAGGATATCTTTTCCAACTACTCTTGACCCTCATTTTCTTTATTTCCTCCGTGACATGCTTTAACATGTCTCCTCTATAATTGTTTCTATCACTTCTCTTCAAAGACTTCATCTTTTCTTCCTTTCTCTTCCACGGTTCCCACACTCTTCTTCTCATTTCTTTGCTGAAGCAAAATACTTAGAGAACTTCTTCAAGGCAGCCATAAAAATCAGCCACCATCACCTCCATTTGAGCAAGAATTTCAGTCATACCGAACTAAAGGAACCTGTTTTGAAGCCATTTTAAGCTTCCAACTAACCATAATCTGAGGTTAGAATCTTATGAACAAATTTAGTCTTTCATTTATAAATTTTCTTTTATACTAAAGGATTATTCAAATTTGCGTTCTTAAACCTAAGTATATGTTTGTTACTATTTTGGAGCATATGTATGAAGTCTAAGTGTATATGCCCTAGACAGAAAATTTATATTGTTAAACTTTATAATACCTCTATGGGCAGTGGTTATTTCTTGAAATTCTAAGATTAAATTAAAATGAATTTTATGAATTAGTTTGCATATTTAAAAAGTAGCATCCTAGGCTTTCTAACGAGCTATCATAAACCTAAATCGGAGTTGTATTTTATTTTCTAAGAATTATTCAATTTTTGTATTGGAAACTAGTAAATCTGCCAGTTTGTTATGGTATACCAGCTGCTAACCTGAACCAAGAACCCATCTTTGCTCACCACCTAATTCTTTAATGTCTTGCAACCTTTCCAATATTATCCTAAGTGATTGATGAATCTTATTAGGGACTAAAACATATAGATTACTTGTTCACATTTTATATTGTGTTAAGACAAAAATTGTTTACTGTGGTATTCAAAAGAGATTTATATAAAAGCTTTAATGGCATACTAGTAAGATAGGTTTACACATGATTTATTTATGAATGTAGTTGTATGTTGTGCTTTAGTTTTAATTGTCCTTATGCACGCCTTAGGATCAAGGGAGTATGGAGCTAACGTTAATTGATTCCAGGATTAAGAGACTGTTGATAAGCTTGAAAGGTAGGGATTCTATTACTCATCTTTTGTAAGGTTTTTATAGAATTAAAATTGATTGTTTTGCCGCAATATATATATATCTATGTTGAACTGATATTATATGATTATCACATATGAAACTATGACATGGACTCGTCTTGTATTGTACGGCGAGGAACATAATGAATTGACACATGTTATAAATTGAGAAGCATGGTTAGGAAAACTAACTCTATTGATAATGATTCAATATAGAGAAATTGTGAGACATGAAGAGGGCGACGGTTACGTCCTTGGGCATGAATACCCTAAAAGGTAAAATAGGGGGAAGGCGATGACGCTTCCTTGGGTTGAAAGTCCCAGAACACACTGTACAGGAATCGATTTGGTGAGGACTCGGGGCTTGATGTCCCCTCACCGGAACACCCTTGGAATGTTTATAGGGTGATCAAGTGCGCCCATTTGGGTTTCAATGAGTTGAGTGATACTCAATTTAACATGGATACCTAGGAACAATGATGATTGGTAATATTTGTATAAATGTGTAATTATGACACTTGGTAATGATTAACTACGGTATCCATAAGATGTGATCATAATAAACCTCATAATCTGGAATATGATGTAACTTATTAACAATGCAGGTTTTAATGTGGTAATGATAAAAAGCTAAAGGTGAGTAATGGCTTTCTCTACTGAGCATAGTGTTGCTCATTCCCTTATGTTTATATCTTTTCAGGACTCACTAAGTGTGAGGTGGCTACGAGAAATATAGTTGAGGAAGCGATGTAACTATATTACATTGGGACTGCTCAATTGTAAAGAATGTTCTTCATGATAATGTAAGCATCAATTGTTACTTTCTGTGACTGTATTACAATGTGATGAGGGTTAAAATGATGATGACAACAGTTTATATTATTAAATTTAAGGTGCTACATTAAAACTGTGGTTTATTTGTCGTTTATATTTTTATTTTTGAGTTGAGAGTTTTCATTTAAGTCCCGGGCAAATTTTATTTTTAAGGTTTTACTTTTATTATTTATTTTTATTTTATCTCATTAAAAACTGTTAACCCCCACATAGGGGCGTTACAGCCCCAATTCAAAACCACCATTTAAACAACAAGGTTTAGAACTTACAGTTTAAACCATATAGTTTTAAACTAAACTATTCCAAAACTGCTAGACAAACGAACCCTTAATCGCTTTGAATGCAATAGTAATTCTGTGTGTTTGATTAAAATGATGACTGATCGTTTGTTTATATTTGTTTTGATTTTTCTAGGCTGCAGTGGCCACAATAGATGGTATCATTGACACAGTTTCCGCACTGCATCCTCTTGCGCCACTGATTGGTTTGCTCAAGCCCCATGGAAAGTTGGTCATGGTTGGTGCTCCTGAGAAACCACTTGAGCTTCCAGTTTTTCCTTTGTTAATGGGTATGTACATAGTAAAAATTTATACTTCTGCTACAGTAGTGTATTCCTGTATCCATACCACATGTTTTAGAACACTAAATCACAATATAATTACATCAAAGAAAACGTATGCTAAACTTAATAAAACCATCTACCAAATTTAATTCTTCAAAAAAAGAATTCACTACATGTCTTAAATTTAAAACTTAAATGAATTTTGACTGGAAAAACATGCAGGAAGGAAGATAGTGGGAGGAAGTTGCATTGGTGGGATGAAGGAAACTCAGGAAATGATTGATTTTGCAGCAAAACACAACATAAGAGCTGATATTGAAGTTATTCCAATGGATTATGTGAACACTGCAATGGAGAGACTTCTTAAAGCAGACGTAAGATACCGTTTTGTTATTGACATTGCAAACACTTTGAAGCCAGCTGGCTCTTAAGAAACATGTAATTTTTTGCTTGAGATCATACAAACTGAATTCGGTTCAAGGTGTCCTTTCATCCGCTTTAATAAATAGAGGTTGCTAAAAGTACATGATTTGAGCACAAATTACTCCATGCCTTTTCTCTCTCTCTCTTTTGTTTAACTGTTATTATTCATAATGAGTTGAAATTCCATTATGTTAATGTTATGATCGCCAAGAATCCTAAATAGAGGTGTTTCTATAATCAACTTTCTTAATTAATCTCTTTCTATCTTTCGTGATTGTGAGATAAAAATATTACACTGATAAATTTTTGGATAGAACAAAATATTCATTTTCCCCGAAATTATTTAATCTTTATGTTATATATGCAAGTTGTTGATCGTAGTATTTATAAAATTAAGATTTCAAGGTCCCTTGGTCCCAAGCATTCCAATGTGACTGGCATTTTTTTCTCAATAAAAAAAGAGATCAGTAGTTTCTTTACACCCCTAGACTAGTTTACTTTTAAAATATAATGGTACCACAAGTGGTATGGTAAAGATTTTGATCTTAGATCTTTACCAAATAACAAGCCAGGGCTCAATAGAGTCTATGGTCGTAAATCTATGTCATAAGGAAGACTTTTATGAACGATATAAGATTTAAAACTACAAATCAGTTGGTGAAGTCTTCAAGTAGGATCTTTTTGTCATCATGTCACCATCACCGATAGTTTGAATGTGGTTTTTTTGTTTGTGGGTCATACCGTGCACTTTCTAAGTGTAAGCTTTTGCCGCCCAATTTTGTGGCGAACTCCCTAACGAGGTATATGGTGCAAAGGATTTCTGTTACTATAAA